>CAUYON010109966.1:0-13670 GCA_963573935.1 Arctocebus calabarensis | reverse complement strand
AGTAGCTGGGACTACAGGCGCCCGCCACAGCGCCCGGCTATTTTTTTGTTTTGCAGTTCAGCCGAGGCCGGGCTTGAACCCGCCACCTTCGGTATATGGGGCCGGCGCCCTACTCGCTGAGCCACAGGAGCCGCCCTTTTTTTTCATTTTTGTCCATGCTAGAGTACTGTGGTGTCAGCCTAGCTCACAGAAACGTCACTCCTGGGTTGAAGCACTTGTCCTGCCTCAGCCTCCCCAGTAGCTTGGACTATCCTACCACGCCTGGGTAGTTTTTTCTATTTTTAGTAGAGATGGAGTCTCACTCTTGCTAAGGCTGGTCTTGAACTCCTAAGCTCAAAGGATCCTCCTACTTTAGCCTCCCAGAGTGCTACAATTATAAGTATGGACCACTGTGCCCAGCTTTAAGAGTAATTTAGATATTTTTATTTTCTTTCTTTCTTTTTTTTTTTTTTAGAGACAGAGTCTCACTTTGTCACCCTTGGTAGAGTGCTGTGGCGTCACAGCTCATAGCAATCTCCAGCTAAGTCCCTTGCCTCAGTCTCCCAAGTAGCTGGGAGTACAGGCACCCACCACAACACCTGGCTATTTTTTTCTTTGCAGGGCCGGGTTCAAACCTGCCACCCTCAGTCTATGGGGCTGGTGCCCCACTCACTGAGCCACAGGTGCCACCCAAGATATTTTTATCATGATATATTTTTATCAGTTAGCCAGTTCATTCACATAAAAGTTTTCCACTGCCTCTGAGGTCCATGGGTCCTCTGTAAGACATCTAATATATATCATTGCTGAAAGTATGATACCACACTAAGAGTAGGTTAACTGTATGTTGTTGACCAAAAGCTAACTTCCAAAGTACTGGTTTTGATCAACGCTGCATGTGGTGCTTAAATGTCATCTCCAAGATGAGATATTATGCTAAGAATGGTGACTTAAAAGTACCTATATTCTAACTAGAATTACATATTAGTCATAATATTATATATTATTAACATAATAATAAAAAAGCCCAATGGTATTACGTATACACCATAACTCCTGCCCTAATTCTTTTATTTAAAAATGTAGTTTCCTATAAAACTACTAAAAAGGAACATAGGAGGAAATGTTTGTGACCTTAGGCTAGGCAACTGTTGTAGCAGACCTTACCTACAATACCAAAAGGATGGTCCATAAGTGAAAAAAATGGGAAAACAGGACTTTATCAAGATTTAAAAGTTCTTCTTTTCAAAATCACTATTAAGAGAATGAAAAGACAAACCACAAACTATAAGAAAATATGTGTAAAACACTTAAAGGGATGTATATCCCGAATACATAAAGAACTCTCAAAACTCAATAACAAAATTAAAAGCTCAATAAAAATAAATGGGAAAAAAAACTAACCAGAAACCATGAAAGAAGGGATTCAGATGACAAATAAGCACACGAAAGGATACAACATTAGGGATACATAAATTAAAACCTTATACCATGGTATCTCAACTAGAATGTCTAAAATTAAAAAATATACACCAGCTTATGCCTGTAATTGTAGCACTTTGGTAGGCCAGGGTAGGAGGATCCCTTGAGCCCAGGAGTTCAAGACAACAACAAGACCCCTTCTCTACAAAAATAGAAAAATTAGCCAGGTGTGGTACCATGTACCTGTAGTCCCAGCTACTAAGGAGGCTGAGGCAGGAGGATTGCTTGAGCCCAGGAGTTCGAGGCTGCTATGATGACACCACTGCATTCTACCCTGGTCAACAGAGTGAGACCTTATCTCAAAGGATAAAAAAAATACCAAATGTTGATAAGGATATGGAGCCACTGGAAATCTCATATATAGCTACTTGGATTGCAAACAAGAATGACCACTTTGGTAAATAGTTTGGCAGTTTCCTTTCTTTTTTTTGTAGAGACAGAGTCTCACTTTATCGCCCTCAGTAGAGTGCCGTGAAGTCACACAGCTCACAGCAACCTCCAACTCCTGGGTTTAGGCGATTCTCTTGCCTCAGCATCCGAGTAGCTGGGACTACAGGTGCCCGCAACAATGCCCAGTTATTCTTTTGTTTTTTGTTTTGCAGTTCACGAGGCTGGGTTTGAATCCGCAACCTTCGCGGTATATGGGGCTGGCGCGCTACTCGCTGAGCCACAGGCGCCGCCTAGTTTGGCATTTTCTTATTAACATTCACCATACAAATCAGTTCACACAATTTTATAATGGCTTTATTCATAATTGCTAAAAATTAGAAAGACAAACAATGTCCTTTACCTGATAACTGGATAAACCAACTGTATGGAAAAAAAAAAGAATTAATTTGGCTCGGCGCCTGTGGCTAAAGCAGCTAAGGCACCAGCCACATACACCTGAGCTGGCTGGTTCAAATCCAGCCCAGGCCCACCAAACAACAATGATGGCTGCAACCAAAAAATAGCCAGCACTCTACCCAGGGCAACAGCTTCAGGCTCCGTCTCATTGATTTGTTTTGTTTTGTTTGTTTGTTTGTTTTGTAGAGATGGAGTCTCACTTTATCGCCCTTGGTAGAGTGCCGTAGTGTCACAGCTCACAGCAACCTCCAACTCCTGGGCTTAGGCGATTCTCTTGCCTCAGCCTCCCGAGTAGCTGGGACTACAGGCGCCTGCCACAACGCCCAGCTATTTTTCTGTTTTGCAGTTCAGCAGAGGCCAGGTTTGAACCTGCCACCTTTGGTATATGGGGCCAGTACCCTACTGGATGAGCCACAGGTGCCACCCTAAGAATTAATTTCTGATTTATGCATTATTGTGGATGAATCTCTTGTACATTATGCTAAGTGAAAGAACCAGATTCAAATGTCTACATACCATTTGATTCCATTTACATAATGTTCTGGAAAATATAAAACTATAAGGACAGACAGCTATATGGGAGGCTGTGGTAAGAGAATCGCTTAAGCCTAAGAGTTCGAGGTTGCTGTGAGCTGTGACACTACGGCACTCTACCAAAGGTGACATAGTGAGACTCTGTCTCAAAAAAAAAAAAAAGAAAAAGAAAAACTATAGAGACAGAAAACAGACCAGTAGATTGACTTAAAAGGGGCACAAGGAAGTTTTCTTGGGGGTGATAGACCTCTGTCTTCATTGTGACAGTGGTTACATAACCACATGCATTTGTCAAAACCCAGAATTGTACACTAAAATGGTGAATTTTCCTGTATGCAAATCATACTTCAAAAAGACTGGATTTTAAAAATCAAAATAAAGCCAGGTGTGGTGGTTTACACCTATAATTCTACAACTCTGGATTGCTTGAGTGGCAATCCAAGGCAGGTGGATTGCTTGAACTCAGGAGTTTGAGACCAGTTTGAGTAAAAGCGAGACTTCATCTGCCTAATAGAAAAAAAACTAGCTGGGTGCTATGGTAGGCACCTGTAGTCCCAGCTATCGGGGACATTGAAGCAAGAGGCTCTCTTGAGCCCAAGCGTTTAAGGTTGCTGTGAGCTATAATGATGCCATGGCACTCCACTCAGGGCAACAGAGTGAGACTGTGTCTCAAAAAAATAAATAAAAATAAAATTACTTTTAAATTAAAAAGCAATCTCATTTTAATAAAGCAGTACTCTATTGACTCGGTGAAAATAACTTAATTTTGTTTCTTCATTCTGCAGTTTGCAGGAGGTATTTATTCCCGGCTTGAAGCACAAATCAAGGCCTCTGTGCCAGTCAGTGTGCGGCAAAGCAACTCAGAGAAAAACACAAGGTAAAGCAGCATAAAATAAATCAGACTGCCGCTGGCTGTGAAGTGAAAGTTTTTTTTTTTTTAAGGTAAATTGTATGAACACTAGAAGTGTACAATTTGGGTTTAAATTATCAAGGCATTAATCAGAACCCATTAGGATTTTAAAAGGGCTGGCTGGGTACAGCGGCTCACACCTATAATCCCAGTACTTTGGGAGGTGGAGGCTGGAGGATCACTTGAATCCAGCAGTTCAAGACCAGCCTGGACAACATAGCAAGACCTAGTGTCTACAAAAAAAACAAACTTAAAAGTCTAATGAAAGTATAGGATTTGTGTTTGTTTTTTTTTGTCAAGACAGAGTCTCACTTTGTCGCCCTTGGTAGAGTGCCATGGTGTCACAGCTCACAGCAACCTCCAGGTCTTGGGCTTAGGCGATTCTCTTGCCTCAGCCTCCTGAGTAGCTGGGACCACAGGTGCCCACCACAACGCCCAGCTATTTCTTTGTTGCAGTTTGGCTGGAGCCGAGTTTGAACCCTCCACCCTCGGTATGTGGGGCCAGCGCCCTGAGCCACAGGCGCTGCCCAAAGGTATAGGTGTTTTTTTTAAGTTATCTGTTTAAACAGCTTCATTCTGACCTTTCTGATAAACTTTAGTATAATGCTACAGTTAGTGGAGTTTTTGTACCATTTGTAGATTATATATTGTTACTTTATATAAATCATTGAAGTCTATCGTTCATTGTTTTTTTTGGTTTGTTTTTTGAGGCAGAGCCTCAAGCTGTCACCCTGGATAGAGTTCGGTGGCATCACAGCTCACAGCAACCTCCAATTCCTAGGCTCAAGCAAGTCTCCCGCCTCTGCCTCCCAAGTAGCTGGGACTACAGGCGCCGCCACAACACCCGGCCATTTTTTGGTTGCAGCCGTCATTGTTGTTTGGTGGGCCCTGGCTGGATTCGAACCTGCCAACTCAGGTGTACGTGGCTGGCACCTTAACCCGTGAGCGACAGGCGCCAAGCCATCGTTCATTGTTTTATTTATTTCTCTTAATAAAATCTAGTTGGTGAGTCTTGTGCCATTTTATATCACAAATTTTCTATTAGAAGTTACTAAGATTTGAACATTAATATCACAGATCCTTAAGCTTTATATGTAATTCTAAAATCCAGAAGGCTCAGAAAGCCAAGTTTTGTGTTTTTTTTATACATTTATGGCAATTCATACTTCATCTGAACTGCTCTGATGTTCATAGTTTTTATTTATTTCATTCGTTTCACTGAAGCAACATTAACATGTTTGATTATGGAGCAGTGCCTCAGATTTATACAACTGTATTATCTCTCAAAATTTTTTTTAAAAATAAAATTCCAGGACAGCACCTGTGGCTCACTGAGTAGGGTGCCGGCCCCATATACCAAAGGTGGTGGTTTCAAACCTGGCCTTAGCCAAACTGCAAAAACAGAAAAATAGCCGGGTGTTGTGGCAGGCGCCTATAGTCCCAGCTACTGGGGAGGCTGAGGCAAAAGAATCGCCTAAGCCCAGGAGTTGGAGGTTGCTGTGAGCAGTGTGATGCCACGGCACACTCTGCCAAGGGCAATAAAGTGAGACTCTGTGTCTACAAAAAAAAAAAAAATCAAATTCCAGTCTCGTAGCTCAGTGAGTAGGGCACCCGGGTTCGAACCCAGCCTGGGCCTGTTAAACAACAATGACAATTCCAACCAAAAAATAGCTGGGCATTGTGGCGGCACCTGTAGTCCCAGCTACTTAGGAGGCTGAGGCAAAAGAATTGCTTAAGCCCAAGCAATTTGAGGTTGCTGTGGGCTGTGATATCACAGCACTCTACCAACGCCGTCATAGTGACTCTGTCTCAAAAAAAAAAAAAAAATCAAATTATAAAATAATTTTACTCTAGGAGTTTTATTTTTATTTATTTATTTTAGAAACAGCATCACAGCTCACAGCAACCTCCAGTTCTTGGGCTTCAGCGATTCTCTTGCCTCAGGCTCCTGAGTAGCTGGGACCACAGGTGCCCACCACAACACCCAGCTGTTTTTTTGTTATTGTTGCAGTTTGACCGGGGCCAAGTTTGAACCCGCCAACCTCAGCATATGGGGCCAGCACCCTACTCACTGAGCTACTCCAAGAGTTTTAGAAAATGGATTTTGGAGCTATATGAAGATTCATTAAGCTTTGATATTGCCAAGCAAACACAGTCTAAAGCAGCAGCAACTTCCTGTTGTTTTAGAAGCAACTCTGATCTTTTTCTCTGTTTAAAAATTTTAGGTCTAAAAATCGGTTTGGTCAAGGGCGTCCTGCATAAAGCATCTTAATATGAAACTAAAACACAGCAGACACACTCCTGGACATCTGAAATTGCTCTCTACTTGAAGATCTTCAGCACGATGACTTTTAAAGTTTTAACTTTTTAAGTTATTATTCTTGCAAGCCACATAACTCATAATGCTAAGAGAAATATATAGTTAGATTTTATGAAAACCTATTTGTAAATATGAAATTTAAATCTAATTTTCTTTTAGTATGATTCTCAGATATATAAAAAATTTATTCACAGATTTGCATTGTTAAGACTCCCAATATTTGTTTTCCTTTATTTATTTGAAAAAGAAGTAGCCTGAACTGTCAAGTAACTACATTTTTTTAAAACCTTAAGAAATTAGAGGAACACAAATGGTAGTATTACCATGCATGTGCACTGATTGTAGGATGTTGTATGAGTTGTAAATCTCAGGATAGGATTGAGAACTGCAATTTGTATGATGAAATTCCCAATGATGCTAATTTTAAGTTTGCATGAATACTAGGGAATGACAGATCTCAAGACTGCATTAAATTTCAAGGTAAGATATTTCAATACTGTGGTGACCAGAAGGGTGTTTC
This sequence comes from Arctocebus calabarensis, assembly GCA_963573935.1. Classification (NCBI taxonomy): domain Eukaryota; kingdom Metazoa; phylum Chordata; class Mammalia; order Primates; family Lorisidae; genus Arctocebus; species Arctocebus calabarensis. The sequence continues at coordinate 7,079 of CAUYON010109966.1, read as the reverse complement.
AGCATTATTCCATGGAAAGTACAATGTTAATCCAGTTTTCCTTTTCCTTAAAACTTTGTAATGCTTATCTTTTGGTCATCTGAGCTGGAATTACTGATTATTACCTCTTTCTTCTGTGAAACTAGTGCCATTCTGAATTTGTTAAAATAAATGGTTTTAGGATAGTAAATCATTTCAGTTGTATGAGATACCTACTGTACAGTTCTCAGGGCTCTACAACCTAACCATATTTCTATAGCCATTCAAATAGCCCCTTTCAACAGTTACAATTCCTAGTTACTTTAGAGATGTTTAAGAAATTTCCGAATAGATTAGATGGGTAAAATATTACATATATTCAAGAAAAATCAAAATAAAATTCTATTTTATAGATCATGTTTAAATTTTTCTAACCAGGCAGAAAGAGTGCTCAGGGAAAATTTGTCCTAAACCATAAGCATATAATATTTTATGTGTTTGGAAATTACTTACATGTAATTATCTGAAAATGCAGGTTTTCTGAAAAAAACATGTAGGTCTCTGAAAAACTTTGATGCACTGTTTCTAGTTTTTAGTCTTCATTTGCCTATAATTGAAATTTCTTCAAATTACTCAAAGAACAGACTTTGATAATTTGTGACAGAGCAATTTCTACTGAAATGTTCAAGTGTTAAATCCAGTTTACATATGGAAATTATTTTCAGTGTGTGTTTCAGTTAATGAAGACAGATGTTATTACATGTTAATGTATAGCTTTGCCAAGGTTTTTGAACTTCTGTTTAGAAATTTTGTTCCACTTTATGGTTGGTTTCAATTGTTTGATATTATGGAAATATATCATTTTTATTTTCAAAAGAAAATGTTTTGTAGTACATTATATGTAAGCCCTGTTAAATACCAAGGTCTTGTTAGAGTTCACGGTATTCTCTGATAAAAGGATTTGGGTTTGTACAGGTAAACAGTGCTATGATGGTCACAAGGAGAAGAGGAAAATGCACCCTTTGATTTTTAACTTGGTAAAAAGGCAAATTGCTTCTCAAATGGGCAGACTGTACCACTGAATTGATTTTTACTAACTAGAATTTATCAGAATTTGATTATCTTCAGAATGTGTTCTTTATTTCAATAACGTCAGATTATAATACATAGCACAGGTACCACAGACATTTTACTCAAATTCTTAACAGCATTTCTTTTGCCAGGTACTTTGAAGTTTTACCTTATATTGATTCTGAATTCACATTTCTTTAATCGAAATAAACATTAACAATAAAAGTTATTTGCAAAGTACCTCTCTCTCTGAAACATTCCATCTTCTCAGAAAGAGTCTGTATTGGCTCTAGATGTTAACAGGTTTTCAGGGAGAATTAGCTCTGTTACAAGGTAAATATTTTTAAGATTGTTTTAAATGAAGATATGCTGATGAAGATTTTAATTTTAGCAAGACAATCAAATGATAAAATACTGCAGAAGATATGAGAAGATAAGGTAACAGCACTAATTTTACATAATTACATTAGTTTTTTTTCCCCCTTCTTCATAATGTCTTACCAGGTATTTGAGAGAAGCTAACAGCTTTGGAAGCTGAAGCTGAAACTGTCATGGTCATCTGCTAAAGGCACATTATAATATAAAAACAAAGAAAAATGCCTTTATCTTTAATACTTGGGACTAATTCTTTAGCCAACCTTTAGCTGTTCTTGAGCAAACTATTTCATACTTCCCAGGAAAAAGGCACTGGGTTGGTTATCTAGCCAGTTCAATTCTAATAGACTAACTCTCCCACTCTGGTTTAAAGCTGATTTATTGGGGAAGATAATAAAAGGATAAGATTATTCCCACTCTCATAGGAAGGTTGAGGGATTAAATGAGTTAATGGAACTAAGAATTACCAATGTACTTTTCTGGCTTAGAATAAGCCCTTCATGAATATTAACTATTATTGTTTCTTTATGTTAATATTTGGAAGGTAGCCTAAATTCTTTTGAGTTTGGTGTCCCTCTTCCTGTTAACTTGAGTTGCTAAGACTGATAAATATGTGTGTGGATATGTGGGTTTAGTGCAAGAAAGAAGGTACCTAATACATTAGTGGTTGCTATGATATCATTTGAAACTTTTAAAAATCATATTAAATGTTTTGCCTTATGTAAACAGCATTTATAGGAAGAGCTAGGTAGAGAATACTGTTTCCTGACATGGGATAGTTTCCTGATATGTGATAGTGACTATGCTGTTTTTGTGGATGTTTACTGAAGGGCAGTGAATAAATACCATAGCATAGTCATGGCAGCTCTCCTAAGAGAGCTAGAAAATATAGTTTAGCTGTATGACAGGACCAGTTCTTATCAAACTATAGGCGGGGATGTTCCTAATAGTTGCTCTTTGTTGAAAGCTTTGTACGTATGGAATGGGCTGCTGAGGATAGTGCTATTTCCTTGTTTCCTTTACCATCACACCCCCCACCAATCAGGTATTAGCCTCATCTTACAGGTAAGAAAAAAATTCAGAGAGGAGAAGCAAACCACACACTGGGGTCGGAATCTTTCCATCACTTTGAAAAAATTTTCCCTTAGATTGCCTAAAATATTCTCTCCTAGAGTGCCTCTTGCCTCACTGGCAGCTCCTTCAGACTCACTTCCTATAGACCTAGACTTGTTTGCCCAGCTGCCTACTTAACCATTTGTACTTGAACTATCAGTCGATATCTCCAACTTAACATAATTAAAACAGATCTTGTGATGTATCTCCATTCCCCCTTTAAGCTCACTGCTTATTCAAACCCATTCTTTCCCAGTTCAGTAAATGGCACTACTACTTACCTAATATATTTCCAAATATCTAGAAATTATCCCTTATTCCTTTCCTTCACTTTCTAGACTCAAGCAAGCCACATCCATTCACTTCTTTCATCTCCACTATCACCACCTCATTAACATCTTTTATGAATGCTGCAAATGCCTCCCACATAATTCCCCAGTTTCCACTCTGACTTCTTTGTTACACACAAAGAAACTACAGTGATTTAAAATGTGAGTCAGATCACCTCACTCTTCTGCTTAACACTCTTAAAAACATCCCATCAAACCTAGAGTAAAATCCAAACTCCTAACTTGGAGTGCAAAGTCCTACATGACCTAGCTTCTGGCTGCCTTAGACTTTTCCCTCTTGCTTACTACATTCCAGTCACAGCTTGCCTGTTCCTCCAGTAAGTGAGCTTATTCCCACCATTCAGTTCCTTTGCATGAGCTATTCCCACTGTCTACAAGATCTTACACTTCAAAGTTTTGATAATTCAAAGTTTAGTTTAGATGTCACCACCTACTGGGAGCCCTTTCCTGTGTGCCCTATATATAAAATATCGTCCAAGTCGCTCTCATCAATTCCTCATCTATTTCTGTGCATAGCTGACATTATATTACTCTGGTATCTTTCTTCTTTTGGTGGTTTGCAATCTGTCTCTCATGCTAGAAAGTAAGCTCAGTAAGAGCAGAAACCTGGTCGTCTTCACTACTGCTGTGTCTCCAGTGCCTAGAACAATGATTAGAGCAGCTGACACCAAGTAACTTTACTGCGTGTGTTCACACAGTCGGTGGTGGCACCTGTACCTCCAAGATCTGCACTGTTCCTAGTTTATCATTTTTATTTGCACCTGTTAGAACCTCAATAGATGGCCCGAGGAAGTGGCTCACACGCCTATAATCCTAACACTCTAGAAAGCAGAGGCAGGTGGATGGCCTGCGCTTATGAATTGAGACCAACCTGAGCAAGAGCTAGACCCTGTCTCTAAAAATAGTGCAGCGGCTCACACCTATAATCCCAACGCTTTGGGAGGCCAGGGCGGATGGATTGTCTGAACTCACAGGTTCCAGACCAGCTCCTCTCTGAAAATAGCCGGGCATTATGGCGGGCATCGGTAGTCCCAGCTGCTTGGGAGGCTGAGGCAAGAAAATCGCTTGAGCCCAAGAGTTTGAGGTTGCTGTGAGCTGTGAGGCCACAGCACTCTACCGAGGGCAACAACATGACTGTCTCAAAAAAAATAAAAAAAAATTTTTTTAAGTCTCACAAAATGCAGTAACGTGACTTCTGTAGCAATCTTGTCGGAATCAGCGGTATCTTTTTCTCCACGAATGACAAGTGTTTTTTCTCAGAATGTTTTGTCCAGTTGTCTTTCTGTGTAGCACAGCCTATGGATTATTTTAAAATATGTAGTTTATTAAAACTTGACACGCTTGAAAGCCCTTTTTAATCAATTTCCTCTTCAATATAAACATTTTTTTCCTCTTTTTTTTTTGCGGGTTTTGGCCGGGGCTGGGTTTGAATCCGCCACCTCCGACATATAGGGCCGGCGCCCTACTCCTTTGAGCCACAAGCACCGCCCCAATATAAACATTTTTGTAAAAATCCGCTTTAGCCGCCGTTTGGAGAGTGCCGGTGACGAACACACGCTGAAGTTATGAGGTATTTTGTTTGAGGGCCACAGGAAGACGCCTTACCACCACGGAACTGAACTTCCTCCTAATATCAGATACAGTGTTGTTGGATTTTCCGGCAACAAGGGCCCAGGGGAGTCCAGTAGCACCAGATCTGCGAAGCCGAAGGTACCTTTAGCTCTTCACTCAGTCTACGGAGGTAAGCTTATGAGCATGCGCAACCGATTTTCCGTGAGGAATCCGGAGAAGCACGGGTCTTTGAAGCATGCGCATACCAACATGTGGCGCAGAATCACGTGAGCATGCGCACACGGAGGTTCGGGGGGCAGGCCAAGCTCTTTGGAGCGTGCGCCGTCAGTTCCCGACGCGTGTTGAGGTCGCCCTACCGCGGTTTAGTTCTCTCGCTGGTCGGGTAATCACACTCATAGACGATAGGGTAGTATATTCGTTTTTGTGAACAGTTTTTAGCTGTTTTTACTTTGTCTCGTTTTTACTTTGGATAATTTTTTCCAAATATAAATATGTTAAATATTCGTTTAAAATATCTAACAGTTAAAAACCAACAATCTAATAGAAAAATAGGAAAAGAACTAGGAAACAAAGAGTTCACAGAACAATTATAAAGACCTTAAATATGTGAAAAGATGTTTAACATCAGTTTTAATAAGAAAAATGCAGATTAGCATCAGATTGGCAAACACTAGAACGTTTGGTGATAAGGGAAACAGGCCTTGTTGCAGTGCTGATGGGAATGCAGAATGTTGCAATTCGCAGTGATTATAAAAACCACATTGCAATTCCTTTTGGAACCAAAAATCCCACCTTATCCTACAACTACACTTGCTTACATATGAAATGTGTGCATGAGGTTATTGATTGCAATGGCAAAAGATTGGAAACCACCCAAGCATCCATCAGAGGACTGATATTAAAAACAATGCAGTTGGACCAAGTACAGATGCATGTTACAACTAATTGATCACAACCAGTTAAAAATTCTTCTGTTCCGGCTCGGCGCTTGTGGCTCAACGGGCTAAGGTGCCAGCCAGGTACACCTGAGTTGGCGGATTTGAATCCAGTCCGGCCCACCAAACAATGACGGCTGCAACCGAAACATAGCCGGGCATTGTGGTGGGCACCTGTAGTCCCAGCTACTTGGGAGGCAGAGGCAGGAGACTCGCTTGAGCCCAGGAGTTGGAGGTTGCTGTGAGCTATGATGTTACCGCACTCTACCCAGGGTGGCAGCTTGAGGCTCTGTCTCAAAAGTAAAAACATAAAATAAAATAAAAAAATATTCCTCTGTTCCGTGTAGCACCTGTGGCTCAGTGAGTAGGGCGCCAGCCCCATATACCGAGGGTGGTGGCTTCAAACCTGGCCCCGGGCAAACTGCAACCAAAAAAAAAAGCTGGGCTTTGTGGCGGGTGTCTGTAGTCCCAGCTACACGGGAGGCTAAGGCAAGAGAATCGCCAAAGCCCTAGAGCTAGAGGTTGTTGTGAGCTGTGATGCCACAACACTCTACCCAGGGCGATAAAGCAGACTTTGTCTCGTTAATTAATTGATTAAAATAAAATAAACCAGGGCGGCTCCTGTGGCTCAGCGAGCAGGACGCCGGCCCCATATACCGAAGGTGGCGGGTTCAAGCCCGGCCTCGGCCGAACTGCAAAACAAAAAAATAGCCGGGCGCTGTGGCGGGCACCGGTAGTCCCAGCTACTAGGGAGGCTGAGGCAAGAGAATCGCTTAAGCCCAAGAGCTGGAGGTTGCTGTGAGCAGTGTGACGCCACGGCACTCTACCCAGGGCGATAAAGTGAGACTCTGTCTCTACAAAAAATAAAAAAATAAAAATAAAATAAATAAATAAATTAGCAGGGAAGAATGGATTCTTTAATATAAAATGTGAGATGGATTGATAAACAAATCCAGTTCAATTTACAATTGCCAAGATGTGGAAACAACCTAAATGCCCATTAACCCATAAGTGGATTAATAAACTATGGCATATGCATGCCATGGAATACTATTCAGCCATAAAAAAGATGGAGAATTTACATCTTTTGCATTAACTTGGATGGAATCGAAACACATTCTTCCTATTGAAGCAATACCCTGAACCCCATAAACGCATCAATGTACAAAGTTATGATTTAATAAAAGACTATTTTACCTTTTTTTTTGAGACAGAGCCTCAAGCTGTCACCCTGGATAGAGTACTGTGGCATCACAGCTCACAGCAACCTCCAATTCCTGGGTTCAAGCGAGCCTCTTGTCTCCACCTCCCAAGTAGCTGGGACCACAGGCACCCGCCACAACGCCCAGCCATTTTTTGGTTGCAGCCATCATTGCTGTTTGGCGGCCCGGGCTGGATTCGAACCACCAGCTCAGGTGTACATGGCTGGCACCTTAGCCCGTTGAGCCACAAGTGCTGAGCCATAAAAGAGAATTTTTTAAAAAGTGGGGGGGAGGCTTGGCGTCTGTGGCTCAACGGGCTAAGGCACCAGCCACGTACACCTGAGCTGGAGGGTTTGAATCCAGCCCGGGCAATGGTGACTGCAACCAAAAAATGGCCGGGCGTTATGGCGGGTGCCTGTAGTCCCAGCTACTTGGGAGGCGGAGGCAGGAGACTCGCTTGAGCCCAGGAATTGGAGGTTGCTGTGAGCTGTGATGCCACGGCA
>CAUYON010109964.1:0-13558 GCA_963573935.1 Arctocebus calabarensis | reverse complement strand
CTCCTCCGTCTGGTCCCCTCTTCCCCCATGCCCCACCGTGTTATTGTCATTAATTGTCCTCATATCAAAGTTGAATACATAGGATTCATGCTTCTCCATTCCTGTGATGTTTCACTAAGAATAATGTGTTCCACCTCCATCCAAGTTAGTACAAATGCTGCAAAATCTCCATTTTTGATGGTTGAATAATATTCCATGGTATACATATACCACAGCTTACCAATCCATTCCTGGGTTGAAGGACATTTAAGCTGTTTCCACATTTTAGCAATTGTAAATTGGGCTGTGATAAACAGCCTAGTACAAGTGTCTTTATAATAAAAGGGTTTTTTTTCTTCTGGATAGATGCCCAGTAATGGGACTGCAGGATCAAATAGGAGGTTTAGGTTGTGTTCTTTGAGGTTTCTCTATATTTCCTTCCAAAAAGGTTGTATCAGTTGGCAGTTGCACCAGCAGTGTAAAAGTGTTCCTCTCTCTCCTCATCTGCGCCAGCATCTGCAATTTTGAGATTTTGTGACATAGGCCATTCTCACTGGGGTTAGATGATATCTCAAGATGGTTTTAATTTGCATTTCTCTAATAATTAGGGATGATGAGCATTTTTTCATGTGTTTACTGGCCATTCATCTGTCATCTTTAGAGAAGATTCTATTCATCTCTCTTCTCCATTGATGTATGGGATTGTTGAGTTTTTTCTTGTGGATTAATTGAAGTGCTGTATAGATCCTGGTTACTAAACTTTTGTCAGATTCAAAATATGCAAATGTTCTTTCCCATTGGGTAGGTTGTCTACTTGCTTTGGTTGTTGTCTCCTTGGCTGTACAGAAGCTTTTCAGTTTAATTAAATCCCATTTGTTTATTATTGCTGTTGTTGCTATTCCCATGACAGTCTTCCTCATAAAGTCTTTCCCCAGGCTTATATCTTCAAGTGTTTTTCCAAATCTTTCTTTGAGGATTTTTATCGTTTCATGCCTTAAATTTAAGTCCTTTATCCATCTTGAACCAATTTTTGTGAGTGGAGAAAGGTGCACATCCAGTTTCAATCTTTTACATATGGATATCCAATTCTCCTAGCACCATTTATTGAACAGGGAGTCTTTCCCCCAGTGCACGCTCTTGTTTGGTTTATCAAAGATTAGATAACTTTAAGTTGTTGATTTCATTTCCAGGTTTTCTATATGATTCCAAGTATCTAATGTCTCTATTTTTGTGCCAGTACCATGCTGTCTTAACCACTATAGCCTTGTAATACAGCCTAAAGTCTGGTATGGTGATACCCCTGGGTTTGATTTTATTATTAAAACTGCCTTAGCTATACGGGTTTTTTCTGGTTCCATACAAAATGCAGAATCATTTTTTCCAAGTCTTAAAAGTAGGGTGTGGGTATTTTAATGGGGATGATGTTGAATCAGTAAATTGCTCTGGGACGCATAGACATTTTAACAATGTTGATTCTTCCTAGCCATGGTATGTTCTTCCATTTGTTAAAGTACTCTGCTATTTCCTTTCTTAGAGTTTCATAATTTTCTTTATAGAGGTCCTTTACTTCTTTTGTTAGGTGTATTTCTTTTTCTTTGGGGCTATGGTGAAGGGAGTTGTGCCCTTAGTTAACCTCTCCTCTTGGCTGTTGGCGTATACAAAGGCAAATGACTTGTGAACATTGACTTTATATCCTGAGACATTACTGTTATTCTTTGATAACTTCCAAGAGTCTTGTGGCTGAGTCTTTGGGGTTCTCTAAGTATAAGATCATATCATCAGCAAGAAGGGAGAGTTTGACGTCCTCTGAACCCATCTGGATGCTCTTTTATTTTCTTGTCTTATCTAATTGTATTGGCTAGAATTTCCAGCACTATGTTGAATAGTAATGGTGACAGAGGACAACCTTGTCTGGTTCCAGTTCTAAGAGGAAAAGCTTTCAGTTTTGCTCCATTCAGTAAAATATTAGCTGTTGATTTGTCATAGATAGCTTTGACCAGTTTCAGAAATGTACCAACAATGCCTGTACTCCTCAGTGTTCTAATTAGAAAAGGATGCTGGATTTTATCCAATGCTTTTTCTGCATCTATTGACCGGATCACATAGGCTTTGGTTTTGCTTCTGTTGATATGGTGAATAATGTTTATGGACTTTCAAAGATTAAACCAGCCTTGCATCCCTGGGATAAAACGTACTTGATCATGATGTATGACTTTTTTGATGATAAGCTGTAATCTACTGGGTAAGATTTTGTTGAGAATTTTTGCATCTATATTCATTAGTGAAACTGGCCCGAAATTCTCCTTTTTAGTTGGGTCTTTACCTGGTTTTGGTATCAGGGTGATATTTGCTTCATAGAACGCATTGGGGTAGATTCCTTCCTCCTCAATTTTTTGGAATAATTTCTGCAGGACAGGAATAATCTCTTCTTTGAAAGTTTGATAAAATTCTGGTGTGAAGTCATCCGGCCAGGGCATTTTTTTGTATTGTTTCTTTGATCTCAGTGCTTGAAATTGGTCTGTTCAGGAGTTCTATTTATCTGGGCTAAGTCTAGGGAGAGAGTGTGATTCCAAATATTGTTCCATTTCCTTCACATTGTCAAATTTCTGGGCATAAAGTTTCTGGTAGTATTCAGAGATAATCTCTTGTATTTCTGTGGCATCAGCTGTTATTTCCCCTTTAACATTTCTGTTTGAGGTTACTAGAGACTTCACCTTTTTATTTCTAGTTAGTCTGGCCAAAGGCTTATCTATTTATTTTTTCAAAAAACCAACTCCTTATTTCATTAATTTTCTGAATGATTCTTTTGTTTTCAATTTCATTGATCTCTGCTTTAATTTTAGATATTTATTTTCTTCTGCTGGGTCTAGGCTTAGATTGTTCTTCTTTTTCCGATTCCATCAGATGACTTGAGAGTTTGTTGATACGCTGTCTTTCTGTTTTTCAAATGTAGGCTTCTAAAGCGATAAATTTTCCTCTCAGGACTGCTCTTGCTGTATCCCATAGGTTTTAGTAATCTGTGTCTTCATTGTTGTTGTACTTGAGGAAGTTAATGATTTCCTTTTTTATTTCTTCCTGCACCCAAGTGTCATTCAGCATAAGGTTGTTTAACTTCCATGCCTTTGTGTGAGGTTGAACATTTTTGTTGGGAGTTGAGTTCCACTTTTACTGCCTTGTGGTCTGAAAAGATGCAAGGTAGAATTTCAATTCTTTTGATCCTGCTGAGGTTTGTTTTGTGTCCTAGAATATGATCAATTTTGGAGATTGTTCCATGGGACGATGAGAAGAATGTATATTCTATATCTTTGGGATGAAGTATTCTATATCTTTGGGATGAAGTGTTCTATATACATCCATTAAGCATCTATCAAGCTTTTCAACAAAAGCTTTTATTTAAAAATATTACATACTGGCCTACTAAATTTTATTTTCTTAAATTACTTACCCTTTTGTTTCTTACAACTAAAAATTTGTACTTTTATGAAATGTAAATAGCACACAGTAAAATTAGCAGAATGGCTGACTGTAAAATAGAAAATATGTATTTTAATCTCTGTTTGCAACTAAAATACATGAAAATGGTTAGGACTACAAGGATAATGTCACTGGAATATAAAAAGATATCCAAAATTAGAAAACACCTGTTTATTCTTGACTCTTTCAGGCCACAGGTGCTTTAATATTCAAAGCACCCCTTTATAGTGGCTCAAATTCCAGAGAAATCAGGACGTTCTATACTTGAAAAGTAATCACAAATGTCACTATATATGAATAAGTAGTATAACATTATTTCAATGAGGAGGGGAAATATTTTTGAATGTTCTACTGACTTACATAGAACTAGACACATAAAGTAACAGGCTGGATTTTTCAATAGATAACTGACTAAAAATAAAATTAGCATCATTTTTCAGCCCGAGAGAAATAAGTTAACTTTTATGTATACAAATTAAAAACAAATGAACTAGGTCTCTTGTTCTCTATTTGAAGGAAACACTGAGAAAGGAAACAGCGAGGATGTTAACAGAGGGAAAAACATACCATGCTCATGGCTAGGAAGAATTAATATTGTTAAAATGTCTATACTACCCAAAGTAATCTACAGATTCAGTGCAATCCCCATTAAAATACCAACATACTACCTTGAAGATCTTGAAGAATTAGTTCTATGTTTTTATGAAACCAGGAAAAAAAAATAGACAATGCAATTCTACGAAATAAGAACAAATGTGGAGGCATCATGTTACCAGACTTCAGATTATCCTACAAGTCTATGGTGATCAAATCAGGATGACTAGCATAAAAACTGAGACACAGATCAATGGAACAGAACAAAAATCCTAGAGATGAAACCAGTCCCATATCACCATATGATCTTTGAGAAAGCAAAAAAAGCATACATTTAGGAAAAGAATCCCTATTTAATAAATGGTACTGAGAGAACTGACTAGCCACATGCAAAGCATCTACACCTCTCACCACTCACAATGGAAAACAGATTTAAATTAGCTTATAGATAAGAGATTTAAACTTAAGACATGAAACTATAAAAAAATCTAGAAGAAAGTGTAACTCTTAATCACATTGATCTTGGGAAACAATTTTATGAAGATCCCCAAAGGCAATCACAGCAACAAGGAAAGTAAATAAATAGGACCTAATGAAGTTAAAAAGTTACTGTAAAGCTAAGGACACAATCAACAAAGCAAAGAGACAACCTTCAGAATGGGAAAAGATATTTGCATGCTACAAAGAGCTAATAACCAGAATCTATAAAGAATTCAAACAAATCAACAAAAAAAGTCAAACCACCCCATTAAAATCTGAGCAAGAGACATAAAAAGAATCTTTTCTCATAAGGAAAGATGGATATGCAACAAATTCATGAAAAAATGCTTATTGTCTCTAATTATTAGACAAATGCAAATCAAAACCACTTTGAGCTATCACCTAAACCCCATGAGAATGGCCCACATTATAACATCCTAAAGCAACAGATGAAACCAGTCCCATATCACCATATGATCTGATGAATTTCCTGATTTCTCTGGAATTTGAGCCACTATAAAGGGGTGCTTTGAATATTAAAGCATCTGTGGTCTGAAAGGGTCAAGTAACTCTCCTGCACTGCTGGTAGGACTGCAAACTAATACAGCATTTATAGAAAAAAAGTATGGAGAGTCCTCTACTAAAAGAAGACCTTTCATTTGATCCTGCAATCCCATTACTAGGTATCTACCCAAAAGAAAAACAGTCATTTTCCCAAAAGGACATAGGCATTCCAATGTTTACAGCAGCTCAATTTACAACAGCAAAGATGCAGAAACAAACCAAGTGCCCTTCAACACATGAATGGATTAATAAACTGCTGTGTATGTATACCATGGAATATCCTTCAGGCATAAAAAGATGGATTTGGAGAACACTCTCCTAAGTAAAGTATCACAAGAATGGAAATACAAGCATCATATGTATTCAGCACTAATTTCAAACATGCAGATAAACAACAATATACTCACATGAGGGGAAAACTCAAATCCAAGTAGGGGTAAGGGAAGAGAGAACAGCAGGTCCCTTCTCAGCAGGAACAATGTGTGGGTGTATGGCACAGTTCCTATATGAAGGGTACACTATAACTTAGACTTTACCTTACAAATGAAAACAGTGTAATCTAAGAGTATAGCCCCCTATTAATTAGAAATTTAAAAAAAAACAGCTATATGTAGAGCAATAACATCACTAAAGTTGAGGGTTTTTTTAAGTAAAAAAGTATATATATGCATAAGGTTTAGTTTTGCCATTCTTAGGCATTCAAAAGTTTTGACTACTACACAAAGGCCCATTCATCCAACATCCAAATTATCCCAAAAGCTATAAATACTGCTTCTAAATAAAAATATTTAACAGTAGCAAAATAAAATGCAAAATAATTGGCAAAACATTAAAAAATACGTATACCATGGCTCGGCGCCTATGGCTCAGCAGGCTAAGGCGCCAGCCATGTACACCTGAGCTGGTGGGTTCAAATCCGCCAAACAACGATGACAGCAAATGGTCGAGTGTTGTGGCGGACGCCTTGGGAGGCGGAGGCAAGAGACTCACTTGAGTCCGGGAAATTGGAGGTTGCTGTGAGCTGTGATGCAACAGCACTCTATCCAGGGTGACAGCTTGAGGTTCTGTCTCAAAAAAAAAAAAAAAATGTATACCAAAGAACTAAAATTAAGACAGAATTCATCCACCAGAGGGGGCCATTACAAAACCTAAGAAATAACTATTAACAGAAATTAGTAATATAAAACAATTGAAGGCTAGAGTATACCTTATAAAACAAAATCCCTTAAGGCCATAAATTCCACAGTTGTATGCACAATTTTGTATATGTTATTTTTCTGAAAAACATAATTTGCAAAGGGCCTCCCAACTCATTGGTTAGGGTGCCCATTGAACCGAATAAATACATACGAAAGAGCTATAACTAGTCAACCACAGAAACTCAACCAGAAAAGAAACCTTTATCCCTTCTACTACCCCTCCTTTTTTTGTAAGTTAGTTCTAGGACTTTTTTGAAAGCCAGTGACCTATATACAGTGTCAACAGTCAGACTGAAATAGAAACCTAATTCTAGAGATTTAGTGATTCTTACAAGCCCATATCATCACTATTCTTGGCCTCCCTCTTACCACCTACCATCTAGCTACACGTTTTGTCTACATGAGTTAGTGTATCTTGAGGCCAGCAAAATTAAATTTACAAAGAAACAGTATACTATGTATTTAGTAATTACCTAGTCATCAAGAATGTATTATCATTTGAAAATATTTATTAAATACCTAATAAATGTTACATTAGTTCTTGTAAACCTCACAATAGCCCCAGGTTGTGAGGCAGGTACAAATATTTATCCCATTTCACAGATGAGGGCATTGAGGCTTAAAGTTCTTACTGCTGGTAAAGAGCAGACCACAAATTACTGCCTTATACCAAAGACAAGAAAATGAACATGATCTTAATTAATTAGGTAGTAAGCCTAAAAGCAACTTGTACAGCTTTTATTTATCTTATTTTATTTTTTGGAGACGGAGTCTCACTTGCTGTCATCCTAGATAGAGTGCAGAGGTATCATCATAGCTCAACAGAACCTCAAACTCCTGGGGGGGTCAAGTGATCCTCTTGCCTCAGCCTTCCAAGTAGTTGGGACTATAGGTACATAAAATATGCCCAGCTAATTTTTTTATTTTTAGTAGAAATAGGGTCTCACTCTTGCTCAGGGTAGTCCTGAACTCCTGAGCTCAAGCAGTCCTCCTACTGCAGCCTTCCAGAGTGCTAGGCTTCTAGGCATGATCCACTGTACCTAGCCTATATAGTTATTTTAAATACCTAACCAAAAGATGGAACTTAATAAAACAACTGTGTAGTAAGATAATTCTGCATGTTCTCACACGTGGAAGTTAAAGAAAATTGATATCATAGAGGTAGAAAGTAGAATGATACATACCAGAGGCTGAGAGGAGCATATGGGAAGAGGGAATGAAGAGAGATTGGTCAATGGATATAAACAGTTAGATAGAAAGTATAAACTCTCATGTCCAACAGCAGCGTAGTGTGACTGTCACTAACAATAATTTATCATATATTTCAAAATCACTAAAGGAATAGAATTGGAAAGTTCCTAACATAAAGAAATGATAAACGCTTGAGATGATGAATATCCCAATTACCCTGTTTTGATCATTACATACTGTATGCATGTATCAAAATATCACATGAGTATCACATAAATACGTAAAATATTAGGCTGAGCATTGTAGTAGTCTGTATAGCCTATGGCTAGGAGGAGTGAGAGTTATAAGTAACACCTGTATAGCTCAATAATGGAATATCTTGGTGAAATGGGGAGGGAGTTGGCTCTCTTAACAAGCAAAGAGCTCACAAGATGAGAGCATTAGTGAATTGGCAGTGTGTACACCTGTGGAGTTAAGACTCATGAGATCAGCTCTATATTAGGCTGCAGAAGGCGGTCATAAGTGTGCATTCTATCACCGATCGCTCACTCTGACTTTATCGCTTCTCCTGCCTGCAGGACACCACCACTGCATCTCTCTGCTAAAGATTGCTAAGCTCTATTCTTCTAAGACTGCTTTACTCCCTCAAAGACTATCTCTCTCTTTCTCTCTCTCCCTTCTGATGAAGCAAACAGCCCTCAGGCACCTAAGGGCAATTGTTCCTGAGCAAGATAACCACATAGCGGTCTGCATCCGGAACACTGGATACCTGGCCAGGCCCCAACCAGTGGCAAGGAGAAACATGGTGGCTCAGGCCTGTAATCCTAGCAGTCTGGGAGGCCAAGGCAGAAGGACTACTTGAGGGCACGAGTTTAAGACTACCTTGAGTAGCATAGTGAGACCCTGTCTCTACAAAAATATTTTATTAAAAATTAGCTGGGCAAGGCTGGGTGTGGTGGCTCACACCTGTAACCTCAGCATTCTGGAAGGCTGAGTGAGATTCTGTCTCTATGGGGAAAAAAAAAAAAGTGTGTTACCCTAAGTGTTTTTGTTTTGTTTTGTTTTATCCCTCTCAACTAGCCTTCACTTATAACAATCTTCTTACAAAGAGTTCTAGGGTTTTGTGTTATTCTACACTTTTGTGCCTCAATATCCTCACTCTCTCTATACTTAGTTCTCTTCTAATTATTCCAAAGCATTGACCTTGGAATCAAAAATCCTCCAACTGAATTCCAGCTCTGTCACATACTAACTTATGCAAATCATTTACCTCTCAAAATTTCCCTCATCTGTAAAAAGCGAATAATAGTACCTACTTCAAAGAGTTGCTAAAGATCAAAGTATGCCTGCAAAGCTGTTGGTATAGTATATGCCATAGAGTAAGTGCTCATTAAACATTAAGCATAATTATTTAGTATTCACTTAACAAAGAATTTTCTAACAGCAAATGCATCCGTTCCAACCTTAACATCCTAACCTTACTATTACATGCCCATTTATTCATTCATTCAACAAAAAAAATCATTGTTTACAAATAAAATAATTAGTTTAATACAGAACTTTTACACAAGTGCTTTTTTCTTTTAAGACACAGTCTCACTTTGTCACCCTCAGTAAAGTCCCATGGCATCACAGCTCACAGCAACCTCAGTCTCTTGCACTCAACCGATTCTCCTGCCTCAGCCTCCCAAGTAGCTGAGATTATAGGCACCTGCCACAATGCCTGGCCTCTTTTTTTTTTTTTTTTTGGTGGTTTTTGGCTGGGACTGGTTTGAACCCGCCACCTCTGGCATATGGGGCTGGCACCCTACTCCTTTAAGCCACAGGCACCACCCATCCCTGGCTATTTTTTTAGAGACGAGGTCTTGCTCTGGCTCAAGGTGGTCTTGAACCTGTGAACTCAGCAATCCATCCACCTCGGCCTCCCAGAGTGCTAGGATTATAGGTGTTAGCCACCATGCCCAGCACAAGTGCAAAATTTAAATGTAGACAACAACAATGCTAAAAAAAAGTACATACAATTAAAATTCTTTAGCACTTTTCATGGGAGAAATAGTATATAACTTGGCTTTTTAAACAGTTCACTCATTTAACACTTACGTGGGAAGATGTTGATAGAAAAGGAGTGGAATATAGCAGTTTCAAGAGTAAGGACATAAAGACAACTAGGTACTAAAGGAAATACAAAGGCCTGTAAGGAAAATAGCACACAGTTGAGATAGCTTCAGTGAAAGTACAGGCATAGGAATAAAAGAAAGTAAGACCAAAGACTGGTCACTACCACATCCCTTAAAGACTTCGAAATATGAGACCAGAGTTTAACTTTTATTGTCTGTAATGAAAATTCAAAGATTTATAAGTAGTCCAATTTAAAGTTAATAATTCTATAATCAGAAGATGAATGTGTTATTAACATATAAAATGGATTGGAGAAGAAATCTCTACTGTGCCATTATGAGAAATCTGCAAATTAAAATCAGGCAGATAGATGAAGCACAGAAAAAAATCTGAAAGGAAACATACTAATATAATTAAATCAGTAAGATTTAAAAATTAATGAAATATGGAAAGAGAAAGAAACTAAAGATGATTTAGGTTTAAAGCCTTACTTCTGGCTGGCCATAGAGGCCAGATTACTACTGTAATCAATCCTAGCATCTGGGAGGCTAAGGCAGGTGGATTGCTTGAGCTTAGGAGTTTGAGACCAACCTGAGCAAGACCCAGTGTCTCTACTAAACATAGAAAACTAGCTGGATGCTGTGGCAGGTGCCTGCAGTCCCAGGTACTTGGGAGACTAAGGCAAAGAGGATCACTTGAGCCCAGGAGTTAGTAGCTGCTGTGAGCTATGACACTAACAAAGTCATAGCACTCTACCAAAGGCAACAAAGTAAGACTGTCTCAAAAAAAAGCGTTAGTTCTATGAACTGTATTGACAAAAAAATGGCTCTCAGATTTCTCTACAAAACACTTTATCTTCCTACATTCTATACCATATTGTAACTTCTTTACTGTACTGAATTGTTTTTACCTGTGGAGTAAAATAAATGTTTTACAAGAGCACAATACAGTAGCTAATAATAGATTAAAGAAATCTGGAAGACTGTACATATGCTGAGTAGGAAAGGGGAAAAAAGTATTTATTAGAGGAACAATGTATTTATTACAACAATTCTATATACCACAATATGCTTATTAATAGTAGATTTTGAGATTCTCATAAACATTTTCTCATAAAGATAGAAAACAGGATCACTTGAGCCCAAGAGTTTGAGGTTGCTATGAGCTATGATACCATGGCACTCTACCAAAGGTGACAAAGTGAGAGACAGATCTCAAAATGAAAAAAAAGAAAAAGAGGATCTCCTGAGCCCAAAAGATTGAGGTTGCTGCGAGCTACGATGACACCAAGGCACTCTACACAGGGTGACAGAGTAAGACTCTGTCTCAAAAAAAAAAAAAAAAAAAAAAAGAATTAGCTGGGTGTGGTAGCATGCACCTATAGTCCCAGCTACTCCTGAGGTTGAATGAAAAAGGAAGATCACTTGACTACAGGAGTTCAAATCTGCAGTGAGCTATGACTGTGCTACTGCACTTCAGCCTGGGCAACAAAGTGAATTCTGTCTCAAAGATAAATAAATAAAGGCAAATATATTACAAGATGGGAAATTTGAACATGTTTCCTTGAATAATTTATCATCTTACCAGGTCTTTCCTTCCCCGTGCCTTTGGACTCAGCAAATTTTTGTATCAAACTCTCAACTGTAGTGTTAGCCATGTTATTTATAAATTCTTCATGGACCTATTATTAAAATGGAATAAAGGTAATTTTTTTCTTTTTCCACAAATATTCTTAATTATATTTGAGATAAAACTTCCACAGGCAGTTAAAATTCACTACATCAACATATGTAAGTTTGACCCAAGTTTGAGAACTCTTTTACCTAATTTACAATGTTATTAGATTTGTGAGGACCAATCACTATTTACACTAATCCCTTAAATACATGACCTCATAGCCTTAAAAATCAAAGCAGCTTCTTGTTACCATCTTTGAGTGTTTTAGAGACATAATTCTTATAATAAATAAAGCTTATATAAACCTATGTAAACAATAAAAATAGTTTTGGTTTTTAATAATAAAGAAGAATAGACTATCTTTCTCTACTATATTCTAATTTACCCCAAACTATTCATCATTAAACCTCTTTTAGATTTTGGGAACATTTCTTTTTTTTTTTTTTTTTTTTTTTTTGAGACAGAGCCTCAAGCTGTCACCCTGGATAAGAGTGCCGTGGCATCACAGCTCACAGCAACCTCCAATTCCTGGGCTCAAGCGAGTCTCCTGCCTCTGCCTCTCAAATAGCTGGGACTACAGGTGCCCGCCACAACACCCAGACATTTTTTGGTTGCAGCCATCATTGTTATTTGGCAGGCCGGGCTGGATTCAAACCCTCCAGCTTAGGTGTACGTGGCTGGTGCCTTAGACCGGTGAGCCACAGGTGCCAAGCCTTTTGGGAACATTTCTAAGTACAAGTTCTACCTACTAAGTTGCTGCTCTAAATTTTAAAATAGTAAAACTTGAAAAAAGAAATATTCAAAAATTGGTAACTTCAGGGCAGCCACTATGGCTCAAAGGAGTAGGGTGCCAGTCCCATGTACCTGAGGTGGTGGGTTCGGACCCAGCCCCGGCCCTGGCCAAAAATTGCAAAAAAAAAAACATTGGTAACTTCAGAACTGTAATATAAAGAAAACTGAGTATAGTTAATTTAAAAAATTAATTTGAATTATCATCCCTGGTAGCTAAATGAACAAAAACCCAGTTTATTTTATATCTAATATATGTAAATACATGTTTTTAATCTGGAATAATTTAGTATCATACTTATACATTTGCACAGCATGATAAATATTTTAAAGTGCCATAAATGAGCAGAAAATCTTCATAAATGCATGAAACACAAAGTTAAAAAAAACTCACCTGGCCTATTTGCAAATGAATTTCCTTTATAGCATTTGACAAGGATCCTATAATTTCCTTTATGTGAATGAGATGAGTTTCTTCAATATCTTGAAATTTCTGTGTAGCAAATAGGAACAGTTACATACTTATAATACATACATGCAGGTACATAAATATATATACTCTAGAATCAAAAGAACTTTTAGAAATCATCTCAATAAAAGCTGGATGAGCTGGCATGCACATGTAATCCTAGCTACCCAGGAGGTTGAGGCAAAAGGATCTCTTGAGTTCAGGAGATCAAGGCCAGCGTAAGCAACATAATGAGACTTCCCATCTCTAAAAAAAATAATAAAATAAAATTTAAAATAATAAGGTGGCACCCATAGCTCAGTAAGTAGGGCGCCAGCCACATACACTGAGGCTGGCAGGTTTGAATCCAGCCCAGGCCAGCTAAAACAACAATGACAACCGCAACAGAAAAATAGCCGGGCCTTGTGGCAGGTGCCTGAGGTCCCAGATATTTGGGAAGCTAAGGCAAGAGAATCACTTAAGCCCAATAGTTTGAGGTTGCTGTGAGCTGTGATGCCACCGCACTCCACTGAAGGTGCCACAGTGAGACTCTGTCTCAATAAATAAATAAATAAAATAATAAGATAAAAATCATCTCAACATACATAATGAAATTCAATAAGTTATTATTACATAAAACTTAATAATGCATCTAGACAAATGGGTCTAGTAGATAAACTAAAATATAGCATTTTATTATGCCATTTCTTAGGCAAATCTGAATTCTTCCAGATTTTGAAGATACTATACATTAAAATCTATAATCATCATCAGAAAAGGAGCTCCAAAAGACAACAGTGTTACAAAAGTCAAGGGAGAAGAGTTTGAAAAAGAATTAGTTGTGGCTCGGCGCCTGTGGCTCAACGGGCTAAGGCGCCAGCCACGTACCCCTAAGCTGGTGGGTTCGAATCCAGCCCCTGGGCCCGCCAAACAACAATGACGGCTGCAACCAAAAAAATGGCCGGGTGTTGTGGCGGGCGCCTGTAGTCCCAGCTACTTGGGAGGCGGAGGCAAGAGACTCGCTTGAGCCCAGGAATTGGAGGTT
>CAUYON010109962.1:0-47238 GCA_963573935.1 Arctocebus calabarensis | reverse complement strand
CTCCCTCCCCTCCCCTCCCTCTCCCCTTTCCCCTTCTTCCTGTGCAATAAATGGGTTGTAGCCTTCACTTGAACGATAAAGAATTTGTCTCATATTAGGGGTGTATACATTGGATACTTTTTCTTCCATTCTAGAGATACTTTGCTAAGGAGATGTACACAGCTATGATTCAATAAAAAAAATAAATAAATAAAATAAACAAATGAGACTAAAAAAAAAAAAAAAAGAATAGACATGTTACAGGCAGCCCCAAGTTACAAACAT
The DNA here is from genome assembly GCA_963573935.1 of Arctocebus calabarensis. Taxonomy (NCBI): domain Eukaryota; kingdom Metazoa; phylum Chordata; class Mammalia; order Primates; family Lorisidae; genus Arctocebus; species Arctocebus calabarensis. Next base: position 46,974 of record CAUYON010109962.1, on the reverse strand, counting down.
CCAACTTACATACAACTCACATGTATAATTGGAAGTTATTACAGTAAGTCCCCAAGTTACAAACATTCAACTGATGTACACCTTCCACTTACAAACAGAGGCTATTACAGGTAGTAGGTAAATTGTACCTATTCCAACTTACCTAAAAATTCAACTTAAGAATAAACCTGCAGAACCTATTTCATTTGTTACCCTGGGTACTTCCTTGTATATATTTCAGATGCCCTAGAAGCAGAGACATAAGCACAATTCTAAGACCATGATTTTAAAATTTCAATCCTCTGGTGGCTTGATATTCAAGCTTAATGAAACATTTCTTCTTTTTGGCATTCTTTAGTGAAGCTCATTCAATTTTAGAATATGTGAGTGTTTTTTCTTTTTCTACCAAAACCTTCAACTCCCACAATCAACACTCCTTAGTTTCAAAAGTTGAACTACTCTGTTATTTCCAGAAAAGGACCCATAGCTAAACCTAATCCGCATCTTTTCCTAAATTTTCATTCTGAGTAACAAAAATCTGACAGGTCATGATGTTTCTGGTTGGTATTGGGTGTCAAGCTACCTTGAAGCTTGATTAATTGGTGTCTAAGTGGTTGACTCTCTCCAAGGTCACCTTCATTCTTTTAGAATACATCATGTGTGGAATCAATGAGGCATTGAGCTTCTAACCAAACAAATAGCCTGCAAAATTATAGTTGTATCCAGTCTGTTTTATGAACATGAGACAGGCCACTGTTACCCTATTTGTCTTCTTGACAAGTTCTAGCTGCATGGCTTCAGCTCCAAGTGTCAAATGTCAGTCAGTGGAGGTGTGTGTCATTATCAAGAGACTCAAAGGCACAGATGGTGCTGTGAAAGTCATGCTCACAAAGATTTATGTAGAAAGATGTTCATCACGACATTATTTATAATAGCATAAATGACAGACCCTAAATGTACAATAACAAATTACAGCCTCTCCAAAGGATGGAAAATAAAAGGCCATGACAGGCAAGCATCTTTTAAAAACAATTTTAATGGATACCATAAAAAGTAAAAAATCAGGCTATAAAACTATGTGTGGAAAATTGTGTGTATAAATGCTTACAAAAATAATAATTGGGGAAACAGTACCTATTGCTGGAATTTGGAATGACTTTTACTCTATTATTATTATTTTTCTATATTCTCTCCAATCTGCATGCCAGCATGCAATTTCTTTTCTTAGGGGGGATTTTGTTTGTTCTGCTTTTTTTTACAAGGGGGAGTGAAAAATGACTTTAAATTTTTTCTCTTCTATGTAGGTTAAAAGAACAAATAGTCAATTCTGGGCGATAAACACACTGATGGCTTGTGTAGAAGAGACCTCCCTGGTCTGGACTTGCCTGAATGGGGTGTTTGGCAACTTTCAGCCAAATCTATGAGCCTCACGTGTGCCGTTCATGCATTCACAGGCACTTGCTGACTACCTGCTAAGTCACAGGGGTCAGGTCTATACTCATGCAGAGATTTTGGAGGCACTTACTTACGAAAAAATTTAAAGGTATACTGAAACCAGTATTACACAGACATAAAGCACTGAATTACTGTTTACAAAAACAGATACACATAACATCTTAAGGGAATACATTTTAAAAACTAGATAGTTAATAAAATAAAAGCAAACCTAAATATTCAAGGTTTGCTACAAGTTGGGAATACCAAGTAGGCCTTTAAACTTGGACAAAACATTTACCCAAAGGAAAAAAAGACATTTTATCAAAAAGACACTTACACCCAAATGTTTATAGCAGCACAGTCCACAATTGCAAAGATGTGAAAACAACCCAAGTGCCCATCAATCCATGAATGGATTCATAAAATGTGGTATATGAATACCATGGAAGCACCACTCAGCCATAAAAACTGGTGATCTAATATCTTTTGTAACAACCTGGATGGAACTGAAGACCATTCTTCTAAGTGATATATGTATATATATTATAATGGAAAAGCAAGCACCATATGTACTTAGTACTAAATTAGAATTAGTCAATCAACACTTATGTGCACATATGGAAGCAAAACTCAATGGGAGTCAAGTTGGAAGCAAGGGGGAGGAGATCTAGGGCAGACTCACACCTAACACACTGGGCCCATTCAGATAATCCAAAATAGCCTCCCTATTGCAAATCCTTAATGTAATCAATTTTGTAAACTCTCCCTGGCCCTGTAGACTGGGATTTGGACATCTTTTGGGGGCTGCTCTTTTGCACCTCATGTCTAGTATGTTTCAGATAGCATTATGATGACAGATGTAGGGTCTACATGAATGTAGTAGTTGTTATTAATTATAAATTATTTTACAAAGTAAAAATCAAGATCACTTCTACTAATACTAAGGGTATTATTCTGACCCTATACAATAGGAACAGGGAGGGTAGGACCTTCTAAGATACTTGAGCTCAGGTTTATCTTTCTACATATTTCAGTTTCCTTGTGCATTATTCTGTATTGCCTGTCTTCACAGACTAGTTTTTCTTCCACAGTAGAAAACATGGCAGCCAGAATTAAAGGAAAGAATAATTTTATGAACCTTAGCTCCTGACCTCAAGATGAAACCTCAGGGAAGACTCATTAGCCCTGCTTCAGTGAGCGGTATCCCCCAGACCTGTCAACTGTGACCAATAGGAAAGGTCATGTAAGAGCAAGGCAGCTCTGACACCAGCCCTGCGCAGTGCACATGTGGGTTTGATGGTGGTGGTGATGAAATCAGTTACCATAACACAAATAGCAGTGCAATGCCAAGGCTAAGCTTCAAACCCCCCATTGACCTGCAGGACAATGGAGACTCTTGAATTGGGGTAATAATCGCTCCTTTAATTAGGGTAATAATCCCTCCTTTAATAGAGACATTGTTACAACAATAAGAGATGTCCTGGTGGTTCCCAAACCACATCAGAATCATTTGGAAAGCTTTGTAAAAATATCATTTCTCAAGTTCTGCTGCAGACCTACTGAAGCAGAATGTCTAGAACTTGAATAATAGCATGCATTCATGAAAAAACAACCAAGAGAATTGTTTTAGATCTGGGCTGAGGCAGGCAATGTGTATCAGGAATCGTACTGCCTGCCTGCTCTGAATCCTTGAATACTATCTGTCACCCATTCTCTTACCCACTTTAAGGCTTCCACACCTTTCCCAGGTTTGTACCAGTGCAATCAGATTACATAGCTACCAATGCTTTTTTTTCCTGCAAATTTGTTTATACTCAAGTCCTCTATCTTGGCCAACAGCAATGCCCAACTTTAACTTTTCCTTTAAGGCCAGAAATCATGGGGATCCCAACCCACTCAAAAATAAGTTGTTTCGGCTCAGCGCCTGTGACTCAATGGGCTAAGCCACCAGCCACATACACCTGAGCTGGGGTTCGAATCCAGCCTGGGCCCACCAAACAACAATGAAGGCTGCAACCAAAAACTGGCCGGGCATTGTGGCGGGCGCCTGTAGTCCCAGCTACTTGGGAGGCAGAGGCAAGAGACTCGCTTGAGCCCAGGAGTTGGAGGTGGATGTGAGCTGTGATGCTATGGTACGCTATCCAGGGTGACAGCTTGAGGCTCTGTCTCAAAAATAAATAAATAAATAAATAAGTTGTTTCAAAGCTACCTACTATTTTTATGCTGTTTATTACTCTAAAACAGTGAGGAACAGAGGAAAAATAAGAAGAGAAAATGACAGAGCATAGGTAAAAAGAGAATACTATGGTGGTCTGGGATATCATCTTAAGAGCTAAGCAATTGATCCTGTAAGTTAAGAATTTCTCAAAAGATGTTGCCACAATCTCCTGTACCAAAACCACTTCAGATATTGCTACCCAATACCTGAACTGTCTGTGTGTTATTTATCACATTCTCAGCACCAGAATATAAGTAAACAAACTACTTCCTCCATCCACAAAATCTTGCTACGACAAAAATTGTTGATTAACTAAAAACTATGACTAGTGACTAAGTTGATATACATTGTTCCACAGGCTCCTTGTGCCATGAACACCAGCTAAAATTCTCAGACAAGCACTTTACATCTACTTGACCTAGGGTACTGTTTAAACAACGGCAGTAATAATATACTTAACATTTACTTCGTGAAAAGCACAGTTCCAAGCACTTTACATTTGAACTTGACTACAACCCTATTAGATGGGCAATATTTTCCTCACTTTTAAAGACAGGAGACTGTAGCACGAAAAAATCCAAGTAATTTTCTCAAGGGCACACAGGGACATGGACATCCATCACTCCTGTTACAAATCCAGTGAATCAAAATCTCTTAGCTTAGCAGCCACGAATTCTTATTTTTAGCTATAATAGATCTCCAGGTAGTCATCTCCATAAAAGGAGTCCTTGGATATGTTAAAGCAGGGAATAATAACATTTAAATTTCAGATTAGAATGCTAATTCTTAGTCTAATATGAAGGGCTGGCTTGAGGCAGGAAAGACTGGAGATAAGGAAACGTGTTAGAAGATTTTCACATTAAGTCCATGAGGATAAAATGGTCTTGTGGAGGCAGGAGAAATAAAAAGGAAAAGATAGACATTGGAGAGGTGCCGGAGACAGAATTTAGCTGAATAATTGGTCCCCTTGCTAGGCATCAGACATTGGCATTAAACACTTTACATGTGTAATCCTGATGCAACCAGATTCCATATGCACAATTTCTTATCATTCTGGGCCCACCTTGAAGCAAGAAACAGCACATTATCACATTCCTCAAAATGTTACAGAGTAATACAAATTTTCCAAAGATTTTGCAGGGCTTCTGGTTCCATACCTTCAAGCAAACATTCTCGAGAGTCTTAGGGCCAATCTGCCCTGCACACTATAACAAAGCTGTTAAGTGCTGCTCCACCTGACAGCAGCCACAATCCCTGTTAGCTGGACCTTCCACAGCTGTGGTTGTGCCCGCCCACGTGTATGATGGCAATGCAAAATGGATACAGAAGGGCACCTTTCACCAGACGCTGGGTGGCATGTTGTTTGTGCCTGGCCCTCTTTCTGAGTGGGAGAGAGATAATCTCCGGCCTTTTTCGTGGACACAATCTGATTCCAGGCTCCTTTTCTTCTAAGCCCTAGAATGCTATTTGGATAGCTCAGCATGGATTCCACACCTGGGCAGTGGTAGGGCAGTCTATAGTTATGCATGTTTACCTCTTGCTACTATTTGAGTTCTGTTCTATCATCACTAAAAATCCAGTTGATCTATCTCTCAGATTGTCAGCAGTGGCATTATGAAAAGAAACAAGCAGGACTATCTGGTGAATGATCGCACAGGATCAGGTTGTCCAGTAATCTGCTGGTCAAGACAGGAAGAACTTATCCTCCCACAGGGAGCTCTCATTTAACTTCTGCCAGTACCTGCTGTTATCAAGCAAGGCAACATGTACCAATGGGCCATCTAAGCTCCAATGGTAAATTCCCTACACACAGGATTGTTCCCATGAAAGTGTACAGAGTGGAGAAGGACGAGTACTTTCCCTAGAGCACAAACCCGCTAGCCCCTTTGTCCTACCCCTACATAACTCCTCTGCTCACCTTTTCCTATTATGTTTGCCATAAAAAAAAGTGTACATTAACTCAATCAGGTGAGATATTATCTATTTGCCTTCATTAATCTTTTCATACCTGGAAACATAATTCTTTCTCATATACGCTATGTTTTATTTGATTCATGTTACATAGATTTAATCCATATAAGGCAGATTTTCATTTCCCCCTTTTATAGGTAAAGCTATAAGATAATAAATAACTTTCCCAAGCACATGACTGGCCTGTCCGGGTTTCGAACACAGATCTGCTAGGCTTTGGAAAATGAGAAAGACTGAATGATTTAGATGTGTCTTGCATATCTAGGACAATAATAATTCTCAGAGGAAGAGATTGTTTTAGGGAAATAAAGTGAGTTCAGTTTGAGATATCTTTTTTTTTTTTTGCTGGGAATACTTATTTATTTAGTCTATTTACACCAAAATCTGCAAAAACAACCTCTAAACACAAGATAAGAAAACTTGATCATTAACATTCTTCTTCAATATTGTGTAGCTCTGCAGTACAGAAAATATACAAACTTCGAACAGCTGCAAAAATAGTGTCTTTGGGAGAAAATAGAGTTTCTACATCGATACAAGAAAAATAGGCGTTTTTTTCTAATCAAACCTAGCCCTGGGGCAGGGTGTAGAGTTGTCATTTGCCACTTAGAGAAATGCCAGCTCTCTCCCTCACTACCCACCTGGGGCTGGGCAGGCTGGGCTGCTGCTGAAGACAATCTTTAGTCAGGGTAAAAGCGAGATGAAAATGCCATTTGGGAAAACGCTAGGTTCCCCCCTCTGCCAGCAGCTGAATTGGTCAAGTGTGATGGCCCTTCAGGGTTGCTTTGGTCAGTTCCTCCAATGAGAGGGAGGCATGGGATGCGGCTGAGAGGATGAGGGATCTGTCCTCTGGTCTCTTCTTCTGTGACTATGGAGGAGGAGAGGGAAGGAAATCTGTAGCATCCTCTCTCCTTTGGTCACGGCCAGCTTGCTCCACCACAAAAATAAGGGTCTCCTGTATGGTCATTTAGATTCACGCCCAGGGGTGAGAGACTCAGGACCTTCTGGACGAGTTTTCCACCAAGTGAGGAAAGTGGCAGGTACACAAGTGTGATTTGTGAGCCGCCAAGCTAATAGTGGAGAAGGCAAATCCCCTCACATTCTGAGGGGCTGGTGCCCATCAAAAGAGGCCCTGGGGCTTTGACACAATAACTGAAAGTGCTCAAAGGCCGAGAGGGAAGGGCTCCTCTGTCTCCCGCTTCTGGGGAACTATGGAGGGGCCTGCCACCAAGGCACTGGTCTCCATGGTAAAGTGGGGGATGGTAACCTCAGACCACCAGGGAGCTCTGGAAAAGCACAGGTTCTTCTGATGGAGGGGTGCGCTGCCATGGCTCAAATGGCAGCGGGGAGGACTTGGAGGCCTCTGGATCCTTCCGAGGTGGTGGCCTGGGGCTTGCAGGGGGAAGGGGAGAGCCCGGGCTTGAGGGGCAGTTTCGGAAGATAAAGCCCATGCTGGGGAAGAGGGGCTTCATCAAGCTGACGGGGCAGAAAGCCGAGCCGGTCGGGTTGAAATGGACTTTGTTCTTGTCGGGACAGGAAGTCAGGAAGGCCAAATCAGGACCTGGAGACCTGGAGGATGGAGAGAGACACACAGACACACATGTACACACACAGAGAAACAGCCAGTGAGATAGGATGAGAGGTGTTGAGGCGTCCCAGGAGCAGGGTCTCTTTTCAAACAGGACAGTAACAAAAAACAAAGGCTACAGTCTCTAGGCCCCTCAGAGCTCTCCTTTTTTTTTTTTTTTTTTTTTTTAAAGGCAGAGCCTCAAGCTGTCATGCTGGATAGAATGCCGTAGCATCACAGCTCACTGCAACTTCCAATTCCTGGGCTCAAACGAAGTCTCCTGCCTCTGCCTCCCAAGTAGCTGGGATCACAGGCACCCACCACAACGCCTGGCCATTTTTTAGTTGCAGCCGTCATTGTTGTTTGGCAGGCCCGGGCTGGATTTGAACCCGCCAGCTCAGGTGTATGTGGCTGGTGTCTTAGCCCACTGAGCCACAGGCGACAAGCCAGCTCTCCATTTTTTAAAAAGAGAAGCCTAGGCTTGGCGTCGATAACTCAGTGGTTAGGGTGCTGGACACATACACTGGGGCTGGCAGGTTTAAACCTGGCCCAGGCCTGCTAAACAACGACAACTGTAACAACAACAACAAAAACAGCCGGGCATTGTGGCGGATGCCTGTAGTCCCAGCTACATGGGAGGCTGAGGCAAGAAACTTGCTTAAACCCAAGAGTTTGAGATTGCTGTGAGCTATGATGCCACAATACTCTGCTGAGGACAACATAAGACTCTGTCTCAAAAAGAAAAGGCTAAACAACAGGGAATAAACACACTTTAGCCAGAAGTGGAGGACTGAAGCTAGACAAGAAGGAGAACTTCTTGACAATGTGATTCTAAAAGACCAAGGTATCTTTTCATTTGAAAGATTTCATCAATGAATGTCATTTGGGGGCAGACCACTTGCCTGAAAGTGGAGATCAAGGCAAAATGACTTTCTAGGACTGTTTATAGACTAAAACAGGGTTTCTCAGCCTTAGCACTATTGACATTTTAGGCTAGATAATTCTTTGTTGCAGGGTAGGTATGGGGGTGCTGTCCTGTGCATCATTTAACAGTATCCCTGGCCTCTCTACCCATTAGATGCTTGAAGTACCATATACCCTTTAGTTTTAGAGCAACTAAAAAATATCTCTTGATATTGCCAAATATCTCCTGTTGAAATCTGTGGGCTTAAAGAATCTAATTCTTTTATTTATTTATTTATTTACAGAGACAGAGTCTCACTTTATTGCCCTCAGTAGAGTGCCATGGCATCACACAGCTCACAGCAACCTCCAACTCCTGGGCTTAGGTAATTCTCTTGCCTCAGCCTCCCAAGTAGCTGGGACTACAGGCGCCCACCACAACGCCTGGTTATTTTTTTGTTTTGCAGTTCAGCTGGGGCCGAGTTTGAACCAACCACCCTCGATATATGGGGCCGGCACCCTACTCACTGAGCCACAGGCGCCACCCCAGAATCTAATTCTTAAGCACACATGAAAGGCATGATTTTCAAAACTTTGGCCAGAAGGGAAAGATAGTACTCAGAAGAATAGCTGATAAATAAAAGGAGTTTAAGGGGTGGCACCTGTGGCTCATTGAGTAGGGCGCTGGCCCCATATACTGAAGGTGGCGGGTTTAAACCTGGCCTCGGCCCAACTGCAAAAACAGAAAAATAGCTGGGCATTGTGGTGGGTGCCTGCAGTCCCAGCTACTTGGGAGGCTGAGGCAAAAGAAATGCCTAAGCCCAGGAGTTGGAGGTTGCTGTGAGCTGTGTGACGCCACAGGACTCTACCGAGGGCGATAAAGTGAGACTGTTTCTACAAAAAAATAAAAAAATAAAAGGAGCTTAAGTCAGAGCATTACTGAGTAAGGAATCCTTATGATAAAAAAAGGAAGAGTGTTTAGCCATGCTCAGAGAGTGAAACAGCCCTGAGAACCTAATGGTTTTAGGATTTTCAGGTAGGAAAACAAAGGTGTGTGGAGTGATTAAGCTCTGTCCATACTGGTTACCATCAATTACCTTTTTCTTTTTTTGAAGTATAATATATATATATATTCAGAGAAACATGCATTCAGCATACAGACTGACAAATTGATTGACATTTTAATTGTAGAATTCTAATAATTCTAAGACCCAGGAAGAAGAGCCAGATGTGGGGAGATGAAGAGAGATGTGGCTCAGAGAAGAGGTGGAAGGAAGTCACAGGTCTATATGCTGCATATGTTTGGGAAGGCCTCAAACTCCAAAGTGGCAAGATGTTCCTTAACAGAGAAGAGTTTAAAAGAATCCTACTTTGGCCAGAAGCAGGGGGTCATGCCTGTAATTGTAGTACAGCACTCTGGGAGGCTGAGGAGGGTAGATTGCTTGAGCTCAGAAGCTGGAGATCAGCCTGAGCAAGAGTGAGACATTGTCTCTACTAACAATAGAAAAACTAGCTGGTTATTGCGGTGGGTGTCTATAGTCCCAGCTACTTGGGAGGCTGAGGCAAAGGGATCACTTGAGCTCAAGAGTTTGAGGTTGCTGTGAGCTATGACGCCATGGCACTGTACCCAGGACATTGGAGTGAGAATGTCTCAAAAAACCCGAAAAAACAAAGAATCCCACTTTATGAAGAGGTGAGGAATGGCAGAAAGAATGTTTTGGGTATGTGCATGTACATGTGAGGAAGGAGACCAAGAGGAAACCAAGCAATACCCAACATCTAGCCTGGCGTGGTGGCTCACACCTGTAATCCTAGTGCTCTGGGGGGCTGAGGAGGGTGGCCTGCTTGAGCTCAGGAGTTCAAGAAGCAACAGCTTGATTCCTTGCTCAGGAAATTCAGGCTATCTTTAAGGAGACAACAGCTAGAAAGAGGACAATGTGGCAAAAAGGTAGCTAAACAAGAACTTTCTAATGGGGAAGTTGTGAAAATGAACAGACCCCGATAAGCTGTAGAATTTCAACCCTAGGATATCTTAGAAAGTAACTGATGGATCACGGCCTCTCTTAAATGGTTAATGAAAAGGCAGGAAGATACAGGAGAAGGCTTTGAGACCTCTTCTGGAATTATGAGTTTATAGAAGACAAGCAACAGCCTAATTTCCACCAGCCTTTCCAGGTTATAGTTACTCAACTGTAATGTGCAATGAGAGTGGGCAAACAGCCTAGTCCAGCTTACAAGTTGCAATGTTCTACAGCTCCTCAGAGGACCCAAAAGTCTTGCAGGGACCCCAGGCAACAGCGAGAACAATAACAAAACCCCTAGTGGCAATGGTTTTCCCCACAATATCAACTATGAGTTATATATGTACCTTTAGCTACCACCATGGGTTGTCTTCTTCCTTATTTGAAATGCAAATGGTGCTCTCAATGCCTGAAACCCAGTCCCAGCTAAATCTTTACTCACATACCGTGACTAAACTTCCTGACTGCCACTGAAACCACAACTTCCAGTGTGAATCTGCCCCAATGATTAAGCCGATGGGGGAAATGAAATGAGCTTTTTAGGTGCCTGCTAATGGGGACTGTGTGCACATATGGAAAGGTCTCTCTGCTAATGGGAGGGAATTATAATGAAATCGACAGAAGAACGGCTTCAGAATTATCCAATCTGATTTGGAAATATTCCAGTCCTTAACTACAATGACTAGAAACTTCTGTTTGGGAGTTCAAGATGCTTGAAACACTACAACAGGATGAAGACTTGACTGAGAAGCAACTGGAAAGCTGTTTAAGGTCCCAGTTCTACTCCATGGGGATGAAACGCCTACAATCTCTGACTGAAGAGAACTCCTAGTGTGTTCTCCCCTACCCCACATCTCTCTCTGATTATAGTCTAGCAAATTCTGATACCTTCTCTGGGGATGGAAAAAAAAATAGAAGAAAGGAAGGGCTTAGGTTTCAGATATCTTTCCCTTCCAGCTCCTGCTACACTTGTGGCTGGCATGTGGGCAGAGAGCAGGTTTCTATGGAGATAATGATAAGCAAAGATTTAAGTGCTCAGAGTAGGTAATGTCAACAAGTTTGATCACGGAAAAACTGCAATACTGATAATCTAAAGTTGACAACACCTCTGTGATGAGAGAGTCCAAAGCTGAAGAAGTGCTGGTCAGATGGGGATAACATGGGGCTCACCCTCTATCCTTGTCCCCTCCACCCATGTCTCATCTACTTGATGTACTCACGTGGCCTCTTCAAACACACGCACTCTCTCACAGCCTTCTGGGGGCTCCCGTTTGAAGACATAACTGTGATTAGGCCGAGGGGAGGCAGCAAAGGCAAGGACTGGAGATGGGCTGCCATCTTCAAGGAAAGATGGGTGGCCTGGCGAGGAGGCTGCAAATAGAGCAAGGTTGAGTCCATAGGAGGTGAAGGAAAGGCCTCTATTTTTCTTGGCTCAGACTTTGAGTATAAAGGGACAAGGCTGAGTGGTACGTGGTAAGGGCAGTGGAAGTAGTTATGGTAATCCAGTCTGCTGTCTACACTTTACCTTATAAAATCTTTGAGGCAGCTTATAAGTATACAGAGCATATAACAGACAAAAAATAACAGTCATACTAATGGAAAAGTAAAGTCTCATTTCAATTCTGTGTTCCCAGGAGGAAGAGTAGGACTGGCACTCCAAATCTCACACTTAAAGGTATCCTAACTGCTGCCTCTCTCTGCCTTCTTCTACGACTGCAACACCCCACCTGCCAACACACTATAGCTTCCTCCAGTCCACAGTCTTGAAAATCCATCCCTTCTTCCAGGAAGAGCTCTTCTCTGACTCAGAGAAGCAATCTTTACTCAACCCTACTTGTAGCATAAAATTCCTCTTGCTTTCCACACAGCAAATGTACTTTGCCTAGGTTGCAAATATTGACTTTATCTGAATTTATCTCACATTTATTCCTTCTTACTCTATGCTCTATTTACCTATCTGTATTGCTGGGTCATGCCCTTGCATGACTTGACCAGACTACCTCCTGGGGTTGCAGTGAGAATCAAATCAAATGCTAGGAGCAATAGTGCTTTATAATGTAAGGATCACAGTAGGAGGTAGGAATCATATCATCCTCTCAGTGAAAAAATCAGGGCACAGGGAAAAGTAGAGATTTGGAGTCCAAAAGATGAGGTTTCAGTTTGGGTCAGACTGTGTGACCTTAGGCAAGAGATCACATTCTCTTATAACACTCACAACTAAGCCAGGTGCTGTGGTTCACACCTGTAATCCTAGCACTACTCTGGGAGGCCAAGGTGGGTGGGCTGCTTGAGCTGAGGAGTTCAAGACCAGCCTGAGCAAAAGCAAGACCCCATGTCTACTAATAATAGAAAAACCAAGGAAAGGGGATCACTTGAGCCCACAAGTTCAAGGTTGCTGTGAGCTATGATGATGCCATGCTACTCTACCTTTGTTGACAGAGTAAAAAACTCTTTCTCAAAAATTAATTAATTAAATAAAATGCTCACAACCAACTTGAAACCTATTGCTGGTAATGAGTAGAAAAGACTTCCCTACTGGACTGACTGTCTCCTACAGTTTGCCGAAAAATGGGAACTGAAGGGAATGCTTCTTTGGATTCTAGTGAGGATTAAATGAAAGCATAGATGCAGAGAATAAATGAGAATGTAACTTAAGGGACCATGATTATTATGGGTATAATGTGAATAAAGATGGCTCATAGGCTTGGTGCCCATAGCTCAGTGGTTAGGGCGCCAGCCACATACACCAAGGTAGGTGGGTTCGAACCCAGCTTGGGCCTGCTAAACAACAACAACTTCAACAAAAAAATAGCCGGGCATCATGGCAGGTGCCTGTAGTCCCAGCTACTTGGGAGGCTGAGGCAAGAGAGTCATTTAAGCCCAAGAGGTTACTGTGAGCTGTGATGCCACAGCACTCTACTGAGGGCAACATAGTGAGACTCTGTCTCAAAAAAAAAAAAAAGAAAAGAAAAGAAAGATGGCTCATAAAGATATTCTAAATGATCAGTGAGTGATAATGCTGAGCCTGAAGTTGAGTAGAGGCAGAAAAGGGAGTGGAGCCCCTCCTGTGCCCTAGAGACAGCCCTGCTACTGGGGCTTCACAGCTTACCCTTGTCATTGAGAGTAGATGCCAGTTCCTCGATGGCACCCCGCTGTTCCTCACAGCTGGCCCGACCACAAGGCTGAGGGGATGCCAGGAGCATAGAGGGAGAGCTGGCAAGGTTGCCAGGCTCCAGGAGGAGGAGAGGATGATCACAGTTGCCACTCTGTGGAGGAGCTGGAGCACGGTGCCCATCAGGGATCTCAAGGATCTGATGAAGAAAAAAATAGGTAAAGACTCTCAGGCTTGTCTTCTCAGGCCTATAGTGCCTCCATGACCTCAAGGGTCCTGCCCTTGCCATTCTTCTCACCCTCTCTCCATAGCACACAATGACAACAGAAGACCATTTCTTTACATTTCATTTCCCTCACTACCCCTCAATCTAGGAGAAACACCCTCTTATTTCTCCCATAGCACTTTGTTCTTTTTCCTAACACTTATAGTCCAATGTGTGATTGTATATTCACCTGTATGGTGTGATCAATGTGTTGCTCTCTTGAGGCTATAACCTCATGAGGGCAGGGACCTCCTGTGTGCTGGGCTCTGGGGACACAAAAATGAATAGTATATGCGGGGAGCACAATGGGGCAAACCTAAGTTCTGTGAGCCACTACAGGACTAGAGTGCAGACAATGATCAGACTTGAAATATCCTCTTATCCCCCACTCCCTTGTAAACATTCAATGGTACTTGTACCCACAGCTCCAATGGTGTGCATGTGCTCGGGTATATATAAAATCTTCTATGTATCCATATTAAAATTCAACTAGCAGGTAAACCATAAACTGAGAAGTGCACCCATTAGAATTATATTCATACTGCCCAACTGTCATTCATTCCCCTATTGTACTGTGTCAGTATAAAAATGTACCTGAGACTACAGAAAAGGTGGCACATAATTCTGCCTGGGAGTGGGGCAGGGAGAAGGCTGAGCAGGGGCAACTGGGCATGGAGGATGAAGGCACGTCACCGGGCAGCACTGGAGGGAGGAACATGTTCACACAGGCAGTGGTGTGGTGGGAACTGAGGCATAGGTAATGAGAGCTGGCAGTCTGACTAAAGAATGATGCCTCACCTGACCACTCCCCAAGCTGGGGACCCTCCACTTTGCCAACCCTTTCTCCTTCTTACCAGTACAAAGCCATCCCCAGTGATGCCCACCCATCTCTGCTGTCACTGTGCCTAAGTCCATCTGAGACTAATAAACTCCATTTGTGTTCCTTTCAAAGGCTGGTGTTTGTATATTGCTGTATATGTAGCCACAACTCCTAAGGCCCCAGAGAGTGACATTCCAAGCTCCCCTCCTCCGGGCTCAGCAAGACACTCACTGCACTCCAGGGTGCAGCTGCCACTCACCCGCAGCAGCTCCTCTTCGCCCTGCTCCTTCACAAATACTTCCTCCAGCTCTTGGTTGAGCCCTTCCAGGCTCCTGTGCAGGCAGGGGCTGAGACGTAGGACAGGGGACCCTGCAGGGAAGCTGGGAGGGGATGCCTGAGGAGGAGGCAAATGAAGCTATCATGCAAAGCTCCACCAAGCCCCACAGAGTCATCAGCTCTGACCAGGGGACAGTGGTTAAGTCTATACAGCAGAATCAAGTGAACAAAGGGTGATGAGGGACAGTTAGAGCTTGCACTAGGCTCATCAGTAGGGTTTTCTCTAAAAGTCAGAGCCTCATCAGGTCTGGAGTGTGCTTTCGAGTCACTGCCTCAGTTGTACAGTGAGAGAAAGTCAGAACAGCAAGGAGCCCTTCCAATGTCAATAGCACATCCAAGTTAGCACTAAAACCTTGCAAAACAGTGACATGGTAGGGCGTAGTAGCTGTGAGACCAGGAAGAACTCTGTCCACACAGGGCCGGGCGTGCAGGAAGACAGGAAGTGAGGAGAGTCAGAACAACATACCCTCAGTGCTCCCCGCACAGCATGGTCTCCCAACAGTGGGGAACCCCGCTCCTTCTCTTTCCCGCTGCGGCTCAGCTTTGTCCTCTGCAGTTGTTGCTTCAACTTGGTAATCTAGCAGCCCACAGAAAGAGGAGAGGCAGGTGAAGCAAAGCAAAGTGCACTGGGTCCCTCCCAGGTGTAGCTCCTGCCAGAGGCCCATCAAGATACATAAAAGAAAGATAGGAGCTAATCCTCCATCCCAAAATAGCATGGTGTTAAAAACTGTGATGATAATCTCCTCAGACAAGCTGGATACCTTACTAACTAGATGGATCAGTTTCCAGAAAATTAAAAATATGCAACACTGAAAACCATCTTGTCTTTCACAGATTCCCAAGGCATGGACTACAACTCTATTTATAGCAATAGAAGATGATGTTTCTGAATGCCAACAGCAGTTCACTCTTTAAAGTATATTCACAACTATCTCAAAGGCCCTGAGAGCAGGAAGGATGGAAATATTCTCCCCCATTTTAAAGGAGACTATACTAATAGGCTCTCAAGAAGGAATAAGAAGGAATATCAGATTTCATCTTGACTTCCATGTTCAGTAACAATTATAGATTACCATTAACAATTTTTTTTTTTTTTTTGGCTCGGCGCCTGTGGCTCAACAGGCGGGTTCGAACACCTGAGCTGGCGGGTTCGAATCCAGCCCGGGCCCGCCAAACAACAATGACAGCTGCAACCAAAAAATGGCCGGGGGTTATGGCGGGCACCTGTAGTCCCAGCTACTTGGGAGGCGGAGGCAAGAGACTCGCTTGAGCCCAGGAATTGGAGGTTGCTATGAGCTGTGATGCCAAGGCACCCTATTTAGGGTGACAGCTTGAGGCTCTAGCTCAAAAAAAAGATTTTTTGAGACAAAGTCTCACTTTGTTGCCCATGGTAGAATGCCGTGGCATCATTGTTCACAGCAATCTCAAACTCTTGGGCTCAAGCGATCCTCTTGCCTCAGCCTCCCAAGCAGCTGGGACTACAGGCACCCACTACAACACGTGGCTATTTTTTTGTTAGAGACAGGGTCTCTCTCTTACTCAGGCTGGTCTCAAACCTGTGAGCTCAAGCAATCTGCCTGCTTGGGCCTCCTAGAGTGCTAGAATTACAGGCATGAGCCACAGCACCCGGCCCATTAATGATTTTGAATATTAACCCCATCATATGTATAATTCTGGACCTTCTTACCCTCAGCCGGAAAATGCTCAGAGGATGCAGGGCTATTTAAATATGAGCCTAAATTAAATGGAATTCAGAAAGTAGAACTGCTATCCATAACCATAAAATTTATGACTATAGCTGAGAATAAAGTGCTTTTTTAGATTTGCTATTGTGGGTCACTGTTGAGTCGCCACCCTTTGTGTGAGTAACTTGCTTATCCTGACCATTGAAAACTAAGTATTTTTTTATTTCCCCCTCATCTTAAACTCACAGTGCAGTCACTTCATATTTTCTCACAGTTCTCAGCAACAAGGAGGGCAGAAGCAACTTCCTCTGGTAAAGGGTTGAGGGTGAGTCTAGTGAGTTGATTCTCTCAGGAGCTGCCACACAGCACATCAAGAGGACCAGGTTGGAGAGCCCTGAAACATGTCAGCTTAGGGCTTTCTCTGCCTAACCTCAACCACTTTAGCCCTCCTGAGGGAGAGGGCAAGCCAGAAAAAGGTGTCCAGGAACCCATAATTATTTTTGTTTTCTTTTAAAAAGAAAGGCTGAATAGTGAAATATAAAATGAGGTTCTCAGGTCTTGGAACTTCTCCCTGATCTTCCTCCAGTCTCTGAATTGCTTATCAGAATCTAGCCTCAAAGTAAAGTGAGAACAATGGCAGCACACCAGCAGTTGCTGGCAAGCCCTCCCTCACAGGAGGATCTAGGTCCCTAAAACCTGGGCACCGGGAGGCTGAGAGTCAGCTATGAAGGAGCCATCTCACTAGGAAAAGGATAGGTTGAGAGAGGCAAGTGACACCAGAAATGTGATTTCACTTTGGAGCAAACACCTCAAATGGTCCTAAGGGCTAAAAAGGGGGAGCGGCTACCCTTATCAGGGAGGAAATGGGGGCAGCTACCTCTTTTCGGTGGTCTGTGCTGCCCCAGGATGCTGAGCGCTTGTGTGTGCAGGAGCTGGCTCGTTCACCTTCTAGCTCTTGCCAGGATAGGGGGGTCTGTGGAAGAGAAACACAATGAGACATAGCAGCTTCTCAGGCAGGTGCTGGGGAAGCAGATACACAGTTCCTGGGTGGAGGAGGTGGCCCTATGAAGGCTTCTCTCTCATCTGCTTAGCAACCTCCTGGACCCTCCTAGCCAGTTTTCTTTTTTCAGGCTTCTCCACCTGCACTGCCTCCTTCCAAATTGTCCAGCAAATAGGGCTGACCTTCTCTTTACTATTTTATGACTTTTATACATAAAAGTTACATTATTATCTCCAATAATGCCAGGTGCTCCCCAATGGTGAGGACAAGTATTGTTCCTTCTATTCCAAAGAGCTCCAAAGAGTACAGGCTCACGGAATCATTGACATTCTTTATTTTCTCACTCTATGTGCCTAGCTTAGGCCAAAATTCCTGGGAATCCAATGAAAACAAGTTAATAGACAAGAGTGCATCAGGAATCATTAATTGGTAAAACAAGAAAAAGGTCAAAATAGGTCTCCCTGACAAAAGCAGGAGTCCTTATTGTGTGATGTCTTAGGCTTATTCCTTGATTTTTCTCTGAACATGTTAAGTTGCTGGAGGGCCCGAAGTCTTCCTGAATAAGTGGGGAGAACACATTTTCAGAAAGGAGGGCCCAGAGTTCTGACCCCAGCCCTGATTTCTGACCCCCACCAGGGCCTGCCCTACCCCTTGTGAGAATGGGGCTCTGTCAGTCATCCTCTCCCTCTGCTGCATGGAAGATGGGGAGCCCAAAATGAAGGGTGGGGAGTTGGGGAACCACGTCCTCAGCCCCCACCCAAGGAAGGAAGCTGTGGCTCCAAGCATAGATAGAGCTGAAGAGTCCCAGATCCCTCCCCACCATCAGTATCCCTACTTCCATTCCAAGGGAGGGGCCCCAAAGGGAACGCTCCAGTGGAACCAGTTACTGTCTGACTTTTGTGTACAAGCTGCCAAAAACATGAGGGCCTGGGAACTGTCTCCTCCAAGAGATCAGCCGACCTCCCCCGAGAGGTTGTTGCAAACAGAAAAGGGGGAGGATGAGGGGGAAAAAACCCAACTACTCACCACCTAACAGCTGCTAAGAGGAGCTTGGCGGGGGAGTCGGAGCAGGCTGTGGGAGATGGCCCTGTATGACAGCTGCAGCAGAGAGGGGCCACTGGGGCCTGGGGCTCCCTGGCTCTTCCTTCTCCCAGCTGCCTAGGGATCAGTACCTTTACTGGGCTGTGTGACATAGCCAGAGTGAGACAACTGTTATGACTTCTCTGTACTAATGCTAGCTAGCACCACAAGGAAGAGCACCCAGAGATCCATTCCCCCACAATTCCTTTCTTTAGGAAAAGGGCAGATGGCACATTCTTTGGTACATACCCCAAAGCCCTGGAGGTGCTAGCTCTGACAGAATATGGAAACCAAGCAGCCTGTCTACTTCTAAATGTCTGTGTCTCTCTAAACCAGGGTGTCATCAGACAGAGCCTCAGAAAAGGCTGCCTCAGGTACGGAAAGGATTGGAGACCCATTTCTCCCACAGCCAACTCAACCCAGTAGACACACAAACAAATGGTCCTCCCTGTCAGGGTTCGAAAGCCAACCCTATAGATTATTAGCTCCATCAATCAAAGCTCTGAGCCCTGTGTAAGCCCACTGTCCCTGGAAAGGTGCAAAGGCTATGGAGAAGGGATGACTAAGGCTAAAGTAACAAAGATGCCCACTTCCCTTCCTCCAGGAAGCTGCTACTCATAAGTGGGTGGTGAGGGGGAAGAAAAACAGCCACACTCAGGCTGCCACCACTTCTATTAAGATCTCATGCATACCCTTCAAGTCCCTTCCTTCTTCTGGGATACATGAGGGGGTGGAAGGAGATATGCAGGCTAGTATAGTTTAGAAAGGATGTGAAAATCATGGCTGCTAGGATGATCTCTCTCAATCCCATTTTACCTCTCTCTACTCAGCAACATCTTCTACCAACTATAGCCTGGTCTGTGTGAATTGTGCTACCAAGGCCATCAATTTGCCTCAGTACCACTGTCTGGTAGAGATCACCATCTGACCCCCTGTTCCATGGGCTCCCCATCCTTGGCTTTCTGTCCTACTCAGTCAAACCTGTCCTTTTTCTTACCTTAACTCTTGACCTCTTCTAAGCCTGGTCTCCTCACCTAAGATGGCCTGCCCTGCCAACTATTCCCAGTCTTCTCAGCAGGGAGACTCTCCTAACTTGGCTACCTCATACTAACTGCCCCTTTGCTTTGTGTCTCCTCTGTACACATGGGCTCTGAAAGTACATAACTTATGCGTTCAACAGTTACTGAGGGCATACTACGTGCCAGATACTGTTCTAAGTGCTGAGGATGGAATAGTGCACAAAATGACAAAAATCCTTATCCTATCTGAGTTTATGTTCTAATTGGGGTGACAGTTTAAACAGTGATAAGTGCCAAGGGAAAAAATATAGCAAAGAAAGGGGATTTGAATGTCAGGCAGGGAGGGCATAGTTTGAAGTGTCAGAAAAGTTCCCAATGAGAAGTAACATCTGAATGACTATATGATGGAGGTGAGGGAGTGAACCATGTAGACAGCTGAAGTAAGAGTGACCCAGACAGTGGGAATGGCAGGGGCAAAGGTCCTGAGGCAGGAGCATGCCTGGATTTTTGAGAACGATGAGGCTGGAGCAGAGTCAGGGGTAGAGAGTAGCAGTAGATGAGGTCAGTAAACATGATAGGTTAAAATATGGCTCCCCATGGCAGCTTCTGTAGCTCAGTGGGCAGGGCACTGGCCACATACACCCAGGCTGGTGGGTTAGAACCCAGCCTGGGCCAGTTAAACAGCAATGACAACTGCAACAACAACAACAAAATAGCCAGGCATTGTGGTGGGCACCTATAGTCCCAGCTATTTGGGAGGCTGAGGGAAGAGAATTGCTTAAGCCCAGGAGTCTGAGGTTGCTATGAGCTGTGACACCACGGCACTCTACCAAGAGTGACAAAGTAAGACTCTGTCTCAAAATAAATAAATAAATAAATAAATAAATAAATAAATAAATAAGGGAGGCTGCCTGTGGCTCAAAGGAGTAGAACGCTGGCCCCATATACCGGAGGTAGTGGGTTCAAACCTGACCCTGGCCAAAAACTGCAAAATAAATAAATTAATAATTAAAATAAATGAATAAATAAATAAAACCCACTTCCCACAGATATTAGAAACCTATAAAGGTTACCTCATTTGGTAAAGTTTTTGCTGGTATGATTAAGTTAAGGATCATGAAATGGGAAGATTATCAAGAATTATATGGGTAGGCTCGGCGCCTGTGGCTCAACGGGCTAAGGCGCCAGCCACATACACCTGAGCTGGCAGGTTCGAATCCAGCCCGGGCCCGCCAAACAACAATGATGGCTGCAACCAAAAAATGGCCAGGCGTTGTGGTGGGCGCCTATAGTCCCAGCTACTTGGGAGGTGGAGGCAAGAGACTCGCTGGAGCCCAGGAATTGGGAGGTTGCTGTGAGCTGTGATGCCATAGCACTCTATCCAGGGTGACAGCTTGGAGGCTCAAAAAAAAAAAAAAGAATTATATGGGTTATATTACAAATGTCCTTATATCTGAGAGAGGCAGGGGGAAATCAGACACAGGCAGAAGATAAGGGAATATGACCACAGAGGTAGAGATTGAAGTGATGTGACTACAAGCCAAGGAGTGTCTGTAGCCACCAGAAGACACAAATAATGAATGGATTCTCCCCAAGAGCCTCCTGAGAGACCATGACCCAGCCAATACCTTGACGTTGGCCAGGGAAACTGAACATGAACCTCCTGTCTCCAGAACCGTGAAGAATAAATTTCTGTTGTTTTAAGCCACTACATTTGAGTTAACTTGCTAAAGCAATGTCAGAAACCTAATAGTCGGTTATCTTGTGTTTGAAGCTGTTTACAGGTTGGTGTTGAGTATTCTTAAGGCAGGAATGTATACAGGTGTAGGCTTTAGCCCTACCCACTGGACCAGGAATGTCAAGAGTGGGGAACATGTCCCCCTATTCCTGATATTCCTGGATGGACAGGACCTTCCTCTTCTGAGTCTCACCACAGAGGTCCAAACCAAGGTCTCTGGGATCACAGAAAAGTTACAGTAAGGAAGACCACCCTTCAAAGAACTAACCTTTTGGCCACAACAGGGGTCAAGCTATGTTGCATGGCAGCACTATGAGTATTCATTCTAGATGACCCTTTAGAAGCAGATTAAAGTTTGAGCTCAGCAGCCAAAAGATCATACTTGCCCAGGGGACACATGCACTGGAACATACATATGAAATACCTTGGCCTAAGGGAGAAGCAGTCTTGCTTACTAACTACAAATGGCCCCATCCAGCTGTGCAGATGATGCTTGGATTACACAAAACTGGACGTGGCTAGCTCCAGGATGCCTGGGAGTGAGATCCCCAAGCAACACGTGGAAGGATAACTGTGCATGGGATAGAAGACAGCTTTCCAGGGAACTACACAGTATACTATGGAAGAGGAGTGGGATGGAGGTGAAAATTCTCCACACTGGAGTCTCTTTCTTGGCTCCCAGCCAAGCTAAGTTTCTACCCAGACTCCATGGCCACAGGCAGGAAGAGTCCTAGCCGTCACTGTCTCTAGTGACCTTGGCACCTGAGTAAGCTGCACACAAACAGCTGGGCTGGGCCTTGGAAACAGAGCCCACTGTACCAGTGTGAAAGTGTAGAGCAGCACAGCGTTTGGCCTGGTAGGGATGATCAGTATGTTGGATCAACTGAAATTTAGCAAGGAATCACTCCCTTAGGACCCTGGGCCAAAAAGGCAGAAAAAGACTCTGAGGGTAGTCCACTGGCCAGTACTGAGAACTGTGAGAAAGTGGTCAAGGCCACCATCTCTGGCCTGATGGTGACTATGCAACCCTCAGATTTTCAAGCATGGCCCCCTTTTCAAATATTTGGTACAGTTGTCAAACCATATGCTGAACAACTGGTCCTGATTGCCAGTTTGGAAAATAGGCACTATGCCCAGGCCCCCACACCCACAACGAAAAACATTTTTAAAAGGCCCACGATGGTCAGACCAAACGTGTGTTGTCACTAACTGCTGAGGCACTGGCTTAGGAAAAAGGGGAGAACAGTGCACAAGAAGAGAAAAGACACAAAAAAGGAATCCTCCCGTAGGGCACGTGCACCTTCACCTCCAGCCTTCACGACACTCCAAGTGGCTTATAAGGAGCTAAGCTTTTTTTTTTTTTTTTTGAGACAGAGCCTCAAGCTGTCACCCTGGATAGAGTGCTGTGGCATTACAGCTCACAGCTCCAATTCCTGGGCTCGAGCGAGTCTCTTGCCTCTGCCTCCCAAGTAGCTGGGATTACAGGCGCCTGCCACAACGCCCGGGCATTTTTTTTTTTTTTTTTTGGTTGCAGCTGTCATTGTGGTTTGGCGGGCCCCGGCTGGATTTGAACCCACCAGCTTAGGTGTACATGGCTGGCGCCTTAGCCGCTTGAGCCACAGGTGCCGAGCTGGGAGCTAAGCTATTTTTTTTCAAGGTATAAGTCAGGGCTAAGAGAAAATTATATTATAGGGCTTCCTCACCTAACCTGGAGAATGCAGAGGAAGTGGGGCTGGGATGAGCAGAATGGAGAGCTGGGCTGGGCAGGGCAGGTAACCCAGGGTCCTATCTGCAGATAGGAGGAGACCAGGAGTGGAACTTTGCCCAGACAGTCATTCTCGATGCAGTGAGATCACTTCCTCCCTCCAGAAAAGTACAAGAAGATTCAAAGGCTTTGCACAGCATGAAGGCTGACCATAGCCATTGGCATGAGCTGCCATCATCCACCTTGGCTTGGGCCCAGACCCTAAGAGCGGCCAGCTTAAAGTACTTGGTGGCTAGTTCTGGTTTAACCAGCTGACCTGATCATCTCTCTTCCCAATGCTTCTCCTGGTTCAAACATGCAGCATCTCCAAAGCACTTCTTCCCCAGTTACCACATTTACAATTCCTCATCTTTCCTAAAACAACCAATTCCCAAGTAAGATCCATCCATACCCCTCTTCTTCCCTTGCCCCAAATATTTGGGTAACCCAGCTCTCCAAATCAGACTGCAAATTGCCTAACGACTATTCTTTCTTCCTGTCTAAGAGCTTAAAACTCAACCAGGAAGGAAATGCTGGGATTGTTGGCAATATTAGGATATATTCAAGAACTGGGAGATTTAGCTCCATTTTCTTCTCTATAAATAGGCTGCAAGGCCTCAGCATACCTGGGTATCTAAATGGCAGGTGTTTTGTGCTGCTCGGGTCTGAAGCTGGTTTGAAATGAGCAGAGTCCTGGCCTCTTCTTGGGCGTTCAGAGGGAAGACCTGCTTTGCCTGAACCACAACTGTGGCTACTGACCTCACTACAAGGCATGCCTGGGAACTGCAGGGTTGACAGGGCCCCAGACACACAATCTGGTTGTTGGCTGTGGGTAACAGAGCAGTCTTGAGTGCCTGCTAGTTAGGGTGGATACAAGAAAAAGTAAATGACTATACTGGTGAGGATAGAGAGAAAGGGCAGATGATGACTAGTACTCCTTCAGCTCAAAGCCACTGGGGAAAAATCCTGGCATCAGTCTTTTTTTTGTTTTTGAGACAGAGTCTTACTTTGTCACCTTCGGTAGAATGCCGTAGCGTCACAGCTCATAGCAACTTCAAACTCTTGGGCTTAAGCAATTCTCTTGCCTCAGCCTCCCAAGTAGCTGGGACTACAGGTGCCTGCCACAATGCCCGGCTATTTTTTTTTTTTTTTTTTTAAGCAATGATATCTCACTCTGGCTCAGGCTGGTCTCAAACTCACGAGCTCAGGCAATCCACCTGCCTCGGCCTCCTATAGTCCTAGGATTACAGGCGTGTGCTACCCTGCCCGGCCTACATCAGTCCATTTTTAACAACTTAAAAGCTTTCAAGGACTTCGGTAGATTCTGCCACCCTCCCTCCCCTTTACCTAATTGACTACACTGGTGTGGTTAGAGAGAAAGGGTAGAAGTGACTAATACCCCTCCAGCGCAAAGCCACTGGGGGAAAAATCCTGGCATTAGTCCATTTGTAACAGCTTAAAAGCTTTCCAGGACTTTGATTGATTCTGCCACCCTCCTCTCCCTTCCCTTTACCTTTCCCCACAAGCCCTTATATCTCCCCCAGTAAAACCTCTTCTTCACCTCCAGTCCTTTCTGAGTGATATTCCAGTGCTTAGAAGGAACATCAGTTACTTAGAGAGATGTCAGGAGAGCCTCAGGCCTTCACAGTGTAAAGCCAGTGTTGAAGTAGCTTGTGCCAGGCAGGGGGCTCAAACAGGAATTTGAATGGAGCCCAAACCTAGAAGCAGAAAATTCCCAGAAGACCAGGAATGAAAGATGGGCAGAGTGCATATTTTGGTTTGGATGCCTATGTAGATCAGAATTCTCCCACCTCCTGACTGCAGCCACAATATTGACAGGTTGCTAAGAGTTCCTCGAGGGCTGGAGCCCATCCCAGGGAAAGAGGAAAGCTGTATGGCTTGGCCTTGCCAGACCCATGGAGGCGCATCGCTGACCTCTGTCTTACTGTGGCAAGAAGCCCAGACTTGTTATATAAAAGATCTGGCCTGCAGCTGGGGCTTGAATAAAAACACACAGCCTAGGGCCTATGCCTCTAAATCCGGCCAGGGAACATCAGAGGCCAACCCTGCCTTGAGTTTACAAAGGAAATGCTATCTGAGGAGTGGGATTGTGACTTCCTAGAAGGCTGGTAGCAGGAAATGACAGAGACAGAGATAGATGGGCTACACAGAAGCCTGCCATCTGACAAAGGCAGATGCCATCATGAGCTTACATGCTCAAAGCCACCTCAAGTCCTGCTCCTCCAGTAAGTCCTCCTTGACTAGATACATTATTTGAATTGATCACTCTCCACAAAAGAGAAAGCGGTGTGTGCTCCCAGGCCTGTGAGGAGGAAGCCTAATCTATCCCACTTGCTTTTCCCTAAGAATAAAGAGAACAAAAATGCCCAGGGTTCCTGGCAACTAGGCCTACTCTGCTATCTGGAGTGTATTCTCCCTTCCCATTCTATTCACAGATCTAAAGAAGGCCATCATTTTAAGTGTGGCAAATTCTTTTGGTTCAAGGTGGGGTATTCCCATGAGAATTCCCCTCCTTTAAACATTGCCAGACATTTGGCCCCATCTTTTCCCTTGGCTGTCTGTTCACAGGGCTTCACAGAATTGGAATCCAGACTCATAGAGGCCAAATCTTGTCCTCATTTCCTTAACCTTCATTACAACCTGCCAAGAACAGTACTGGGCATTCAAACATTCACTAACAACATTTGAAAATGGGTCTCATTAGGCTCGGCGCCTGTGGCTCAACGGGCTAAGGCGCCAGCCATGTACACCTGAGCTAGTGGGTTCAAATCCAGCCCGGGCCTGCCAAACAACAATGACGGCTGCAACCAAAAAGTGGCCGGGTGTTGTGGCGGGCACCTGTAGTCCCAGCTACTTGGGAGGCGGAGGCAGGAGACTCGCTTGAGCCCAGGAATTGGAGGTTGCTGTGAGCTGTGATGCCATGACACTCTACCCAGGGCAACAGCTTGAGGCTCTGTCTCAAAAAAAAAAAAAAGAAAAGAAAAGAAATAAATAAAAGAAAGAAATCAACATAATGTCCCCAAAGAGGTGGTAAAGTAAACTGTACTGAGCACTTTCACTTGTCATTTGATCATCATGCCACCAACAAAGTAGGCACAGCAGGCACACTCCACCCTGTTTGCAAAGGAAGAGCTGACTTCCCAATATCACCCAGAGGTAAATGGCTGACTCTGAGCCTAGTGTCCTTTCCATCCTCTTTCCACTGATCTGGGAACAACGCAATTGCTCTGAAGTTTAACAGTAATGAATGGGTTTAAACTGCATTTAAATGGTGGCTCACACCTGTAATCCTAGCACTCTGAGAGGCAGAGGTGGGTGGATAGCTTGAGCTTATAAGTTTGAGACCAGCCTGAGCAAAAGCGAGACCCTGTCTCTACTAAAAATTGAAAAACTGAGGTAAGAGGATCCCTTGAGCCCAAGAGTTGGAGGTTGCTGTGAGCTATGATGCCACGGCATTCTACCCAGGGCGACAGATTGAGACTTTGAGAGATTTGACTATTAACAACTTAACTGTGAAGAATATTGAAGTCCTGAATAAGATTAAGAAATATCTTTATGGCTCGGTGCCTGTGGCTCAATGGGCTAAGGCGCCCGAGCTGGCAGGTTCGAATCCAGCTCGGGCCCACCAAACAACAACAATCAAAAAAAAAAAAAATTTGGCCGGGCATTGTGGCAGGCGCCTGTAGTCCCAGTTACTTGGGAGGCAGAGGCAGGAGACTCATTTGAGCCCAGGAATTGATTGAGGTTGCTGTGAGCTGTGATGCCACAGCACTCTATCCAGGGTGACAGCTTGAGGCTGTGTCTCAAAAAAAAAGAAATATCTTTGTAGGCTTGGCACCCATAGCTCAGTGGTTAGGGAGCCGGCCATATACACTGGGGCTGGCAGGTTTCGAACCCAGCCCAGATCTGCTAAACAACAATGACAACTACAACAACAACAACAGTAACAACAAAATAGCCAGGCATTATAGTCCCAGCTACTTGGGAGGTTGAGGGAAGAGAATTGCTTAAGCCCAAGAGTTGGAGGTTTCTGTGAGCTGTGACACTATGGCACTCTACCAAGAGTGACACAGTGAAACTCTGTCTCAAAAAAAAAAAAAAAAGAAAGAAAGAAATAGTAGGTCAGGCACGGTGGCTCACACCTGTAATTCTAGCATTCTGGAAGGCTAAGGCAGGAGGATCACTCGAGCTTAAGAATTGAAGACCAGCTTGAGCAAGAGCAAGAGCAAGACCCCATCTCTACTAAAAAAAGAAAAATTAGCTGGGTGTTGTGGTAGGTGCCTGTAATCCCAGCTACTCAGGAGGCTGAAGCAGGAGGATCTTTTGAACCCAGGAGTTTAAGGTTGCTATGAGGTAGGCTGACAACATGGCACTCTAGCCTGAGCTACAGAGTGAGATTCTATCTCTAAAACAAACAAACAGTTTATATAATTTTACATACGAGGGGCCACTTACAATGGCTCATGCCTGTAAACCCAATGCTTTGGAAGGCTGAGACAGTAGGATCACTCAAGTCCAGGAGTTCAGGATCAGCCTGGGTAACATTGTAAGACCTCATCTCTACAAAAAATGAAAATAACTACTTGGGTGTGGTGGCCCACCTATAGTCCTAGCTACTCAGAAGCCTGAAGTAAGATGTGGTTTAAGTCCAGGAGGTTGTAGTGAGCTATGATCACGCTACTGTAGCCCGCAGCCCAACCTGGAAAAAACAAAACAAAAAAATTTCATATGAGGCCAGGTGTGGTGGTTCATGTCTGTAATCCTAGCACTTGGGGGACCAAGGTAGATGGATTGCCTGAGCTCCCAGGTTTAAGATCAGTCTGAACCAGAGAGAGACCTCATCTCTAAAAATAGTTGGGCATTGTAGTGGGCACCTGTAGTCCCAGCTATTTGGGAGGCTGAGGAAAGAGAACTGCTTGAGCCCAAGAATTTGAGGTTGCTGTGAGCTGTGACGCCACAGCACTCTACCAAGAGTGACAAAGTGAGACTCTGTCTAAAAAAAAAAAAAAATTCACATGAGATGAATTTTTTTCTCAGATTAACATTATCTTATCTAAAACTTCACAAATGGCAGATTGGGTGATCCACAGAGATTCCTTCCAACCTTGGAATTTTTTTTTTTCTTTTTGAGACAGAGTCTCAGTATGTTGCCCTCAGTAGAGCGCTGTGGCATCACAGCTCACAGCAACCTCAAACTCTTGGGCTTGAGCAATTCCCTTGCCTCAGCCTCCCAAGTAGCTGGGACCATAGGCGCTTGCACAATGCCTGGCTATTTTTTGTTGCAATTATCATTGTTGTTAGGTGGCCCGGGACCAGGTTCAAACTTGCCACCCTGAGCAAGAATGAGACCCTCTCTTGACCAAAAATAGAAAAGGAATTAGCATGGTTGTGCATGGCTGTGGTCTCTGCTACTTGGGAGGCTAAGGCAGGAGGATGGCTTAAGCCCAGGAATTTGAGGCTGCAGTGACCTATGATAATGCCATAGCACCACTCTAGACAAGGCAACAGAACAAGACTCTGTCTCAAAACAAAAACAAACAAACCAAAAAAGACATATACAAACCAGAGAGGGTGGGAGGAAGGAAGGAAAAAGAAAAATATTAAAGAAGAAGCTGGACTCCACAGTACTTGAATGAGTCCCCTGAAATCCAGACTGGGCTGCTTCCATTATGGAAGAGCTTTCCATTCCTATGTTACCTATCCTGGCTCAGCACACACTTTTGGTCACTTCTTCCAGTTTTCTGGGGAATGCAAACTCCATTGGATATTGACCTAAGCTTAATTTTAGAAAGGTAAATCTCATTTTTAAAAAACCAGAATAAATTCCAAAGTCAATTGTTGATTACCCATACACAAATACTCAAAGCCAACTGAAAGACCCAGATTGACTTCTCTCTTCCACTAATCGGGGGGAATGCAAACTCATTTGCCTACATTTATCAAGAAAAATAAGGTGGCAAACATTAGAAGATGAAACACTACGTGGTAAATATGTATTTAAAAAAAACCCAGGACAATTGTTGCAATGATTCAGTGTTGATAAGTAGACCAAAGGCCCTTTCAGCCAACCCTCCCAACCCGCACTTACCCCTATCCCACTAGGAGAGAGCTTCATTACCTGGGTGGCCTTGTCATTGGTACAGCACGTGAAGGCCCCATCAGTATCTCGTGGCCACTGGCCCAGAAGGTAAGAGCTGAGGATGGTGTCCAGGGAGAATGTACGTCGGACCTGGGGTGGCTGAGGCCTACACACTGACTTTTCTGGGGCCACGGAACACGGGACACTGGCTGGAAGAGAGCACAGCCCACATACCTTGACATCAGAATGGAAGGAGATGTGATCTCCCAATCTCTTTTCTAGGGAGCCTGATTGCCATGTCTTCACTTAGATCCACTTCCCTCCTAAAAGAATTTGAAGTGGCCAACAAAAGCACAATAGGTCTGACAAGACCTTTCCTAACTTAACCAGTTAGACTTTATCATGGTTAATAATTTATACCATTTTATGTTGGACTTTAGGGGTCACTTTATAAATGTCCTATATCCTTTTCCTATTCCTAATGAACTGTGAACTCCTAGGTCTCCACATTGAGTTTCCTGAGGACAGCACTACTTACCATATTAAAGAGGCCACTCTAAGAGGACAAAAACCAAGTTTTCTTCCATCTTTTAATCTCTGGGGCCCCTCTTCCTCCCTCCAGCATGATTGCAGGGCTCCTAGGCACTGCACAAATTTAACTTTTTAACCGAAGGCCTCTTCGTAGTTCTTCAGTGCTGGTTAACACTCAGGGAATCTTGGTGACTAAGACATGAGAATGATATTTTCAACTATCCAGGATTGAGAAATCCATGCTAGGAAAATACCCAAGTCTTATGGTTCTATCCCATATCTCTGACTTCTACCTAAATGGGACCAAAAAAAAAAAAAGGCAATTGTAAATCCATTCATTTTATTTTTACCCTGGTTAAAGCTTCCCGGAAGAAGGTAAAAGTTGAAATTGTTGATAAAATATAAGGGCTCTGGAATTGTTTAGAAGTTTCAATCATCTGAGTTGACTCCATTTTCCATGGCCACCTTGAAAACACTCTACTATCTTAAGATCTATAAAGGCTTTTTCCTTTAAACAGAACAAAAAGCTTTTGCATTTATAGTAATCCCTTGGTAATTCCGATGTATATTAAGCATAGCAAAAAGAACTGGGGACTGTAGGTATAAATAAACGTGAAGAGCTTCATATTAAAAACACTAAAGGTTTGGCAGTTCTCCCAAAAGTTAAACATAGAATTACCATATGATCCAGTAAATCTACCTTTGGGTATATACCCCCAAAGAACTGAAAGCAGAGACTGAAAGAGATCTTTTGTGCACCCATGTTCACAGCAGCATTATTCACAACAGCCAAAAGGTAGAAACAACCCAAGCATCCAAGGAGGGATGAATGGACAAACAAAATGGTGGTCTAGCCTATCCATATGATGGAATATTATTCAGTCTTTTTTTTTTTTTTTGAGACAGAGCCTCAAGCTGTCACCCTGGATAGAGTGCCATGTCATCACAGCTCATGGCAACCTCCAATTCCTGGGCTCAAGCGAGTCTCTTGCCTCTGCCTCCCAAGTAGCTGGGATTACAGGTGCCTGCCACAACGCCTGACCATTTTTTTGTTGCAGCCATCATTGTTGTTTGGCAGGCCTGGGCTGGATTTGAACCCACCAGCTCAGGTATACGTGGCTAGCGCCTTAGTCCGTTGAGCCACAGGCACCGAGCCATATTATTCAGTCTTAATAAGGAGAGGAATTATTTTTTTTTTTAGAGACAGAGTCTCACTTTGTCACCCTTGGTAGAGACATCACAGCTCACAGCAACCTCCAGTTCTTGGGCCTAGGTGATTCTCCTGCCTCAGCCTCCTGAGTAGCTGGGACTACAGGTGCCCGCCACAACACTTGGCTATTTTTTTGTTGCAGTTTGGCTGGGGCCAGGTTTGAACTCGCCACCCTGGGTATATGGGGTCAGTGCCCTACTCACTGAGCCACAGGTGCCGCTCAGGAGGGGAATTCTAACACATGCTATAACCCAGATGATGCTAAGTGAAATAAGCCAGACACAAAAGGACAAATATTGTATGATTCCACTTATATGAGGTACATAGAATAGGCAAATTCATAGAGAAAAAAATAGAACAGAGGTTACCAGGAACTTAGGAGGAGGGGAAAGTGGGAGTTATTTTTATAATGGCTACTGGGTTTCTATTTGGGATGATGAAAAAGTTCTGGAAATGGATAGTGTTTACAGTTGCAGAACACTGTGAATGTACTTACTGCCACTGAACATAAAATGTTTAAAATGACAAAAATTTGGCTCAGTGCCTGTAGCTCAGCGGCTAAGGCGCCACATATACCAGAGCTGGTGGGTTCAAACCCGGCCCAGGCCTCCCAAACAATGATGACAACTACAACCAAAAAATAGCCGGATGTTGTGGCAGGCACCTGTAGTTTCAGTTACTTTTGAGGCTGAGGCAAGAGAATCGCTGAAGCCCAAGAGTTGGAGGTTGCTGTGAGCTATGATGCCACAGTACTCTACCCAGGGCTACA
Source organism: Arctocebus calabarensis (assembly GCA_963573935.1). Lineage (NCBI taxonomy): Eukaryota > Metazoa > Chordata > Mammalia > Primates > Lorisidae > Arctocebus > Arctocebus calabarensis. The sequence goes on along the minus strand of CAUYON010109962.1, from coordinate 15,469 downwards.
GCTTGAGACTGTATCTCAAAAATAAATAAATAAATAAAATAAAATGGCAAAAATTTATTTATATTTTATAATAAAAAGACTAACAATGCTATCTCCATTCTCCAAATTCATTTATGTATTTGTATGTATACATTTCCACATTACCACACATTGTTTTTTATTGAGACAGAGTCTCACTTTGTCACCCTCAATAGAGTGCCATGGCATTACTGCTCACAGCAACCTCAAACTTTTGGGTTCAAACGATTCTCTTGCCTCAGCCTCCCTAGTAGCTGGGACTACAGGCACCTGCCACAACGCCCGACTATTTTTTGTTTGTTTGTTTGTTTAGCAGGCCAGGGCCCGGAAGGAGTCCTGATGGAACCCACCAGCCCTGCAGCACATGGCAGGCGCCCAGCATATAACACATTCTGCATGGTTCCACCCATTTCATATACCGATTTCCATGTATCAACAATCTACATATTTGTCCTTTTAAAAGACTATATGATATTACACCAATTTCTTATATATTACTGTGCTTAGCCCTTCCCTTATTATTAATCATTTAAAGGACTCCTCTCTAATTTGGATATCATAAATGTTACCACATGGCCAATGTTCACTCTGTTATTATCTAATCCCTGGCACATTTCTAGGTTATGTCCCTCAGCTATCATATAATATATGCTCCTTTAAAATAAGTTAAAAACAATTTATAGTTACAAAAGTAGTGAGAATTATAGAAAGGTCAGGAAACATACATATAAACAAACAACAAAAAAAACCCAACACCCAGAGATAACTTAATATTTTAAGAGATACATTTTTAGACTTTACTTTCTGTATATATGTACTTTAAAATAAAAAAAAAGGGATCACAGTGTATTGTTTTGCTATGCGTTTACCTTATACTATAAATATCTTTCCAAATTAATATATATTAACCCACACATACCATTTTAAATGATCTTACCATTTCTAAGTTAAACACCTTCTAAGACTCCCTTCCAAAGACAGGTGTCAAAGCCTTATGGTCTGGTCCCATTTACGTTTCCTTCATACATTACTCTTCCTCAAGGTCACTAGATCCTGGACAACCATGCTGCACACCATTTCCCACCCACGTCCTGGGCCTTCCTTCTCTGAGGTTTTGCACATGTTGGACTGGAAATCTGTCTCATCTATCAGGGGCCGGCTGCCCCCTCCTCAACAAGTTTTCGGGATTCCCGGGAAAAAATGTCTCAGAATTTTCTGTTTCCCTAATACTTTGTGCTCTTCTACTACTAAGTACCCTTTCTCTAGGATTATAGCTTCTGTAACTTCTAGAAAATAAACAGCCAGAGGCCAAGAACCAGGCCCTGATTTCTCTTCATATCCCCCATCCCACCTAAAGTATAGGCTGACAACCTGTAGACATCCAAGTATTTGAATAAAATTGAAAATCCTTCACTAGTCAAGTGAACCGGCTCTTATCATACCACAGATTCTGGGTGCCCTTTAAGTATCCAAACTCAACCCACTCACTTGGAGTAAAGATCCCATAGCTGCTTGTCTCTTCCTCTCTCTGAGGCTTGGAAGGCCCAATCTCTTTTTACCGTTCCTGTGATCTTATCAGCTGGCAAATTAGTAACAGGTATGCTAGTTTCAAACCTCAACTTTATCTCCTATATGAACATTTCAAACACTCATTTTCCTATCCTGGATTTAAGATGAAAAAGTGGGTATGTGATATTTCTAGGAGCTTCTGGCCCACATCAGCACCTCAGAAACCAAAATACTGTTCTATGGGCCTCCCAAACTGTCTGTGAGAGCCTAGTGATGAAGCAGGGACTCTGGAAGGCAGCTATGCTCACCACTATACCAACGCCTCTGGACAAAGCAGGGACTCTGGAAAGTAGATTTAGAAAATTACATGACAGATAACCAAAGAGGCAGATGGGAAACAGATGAGCAAGTGATGGGCATAAAGGCTAGGATGTCATAATTCTAAAGGCTGTTTCATCATTATTTTAAAGAAGAGGATTATGACTCCAGGACTGAGAACTAAGTGACAGGATGAAAGATTTCTTGGAATCACCTTTCCCATCCCCTCAGCTAAAGTCCCTGCAAAAATCCCCTCTAGATTTTTTTCCTACTGAAGCTCTTATGTGCTATCTTGTGTTTATATTGTACTCTTAAGTTTTGCTCCTCCTGCACAAAGTTCTTTGGTGTGCACTAATCTTTTACTCTCCTGTCAGCTCTGAAAGGGGTTAGGGAAAGACTGATAAGGAAGACTAAGGCACAAAGAAGCTTAGTCTCTGATTAGACTCCATCGCCCTCTATGTCAGCAGCAGTCCTAGAGCTAAATCTAATCCTCCTTCTGCTAAGTCAATCTTCTTGCAACTATTTACTGAGGCTCATCGCTGCCTTGCACCAGGAATATTCTCTGAAGTTGCTGGGATGCCTGCCTAGACACCTGGAGGATAAATTGCTTTTTAAGCTCCCTTTCAGGGATGAGGAATAAAGGAAGAGGTGGCAGGCTTGACTCCAGTGTCTCCAAAGGCCTTTGTTTTTGTTTATTTCTTGAGAAAGTCTTAGAAACTTGGGGTAAAGGATTCTATTACCTCCTACGGACATGTTTAACCCCTTTTATATACCCTCATATCTACTCCCACCCTGTATTCAATGAACTACAGTAGGAGTCCAATCTCATGGGAAATAATCATAGGTGATACTTTGCTCCCAGTACACACAGGGCTAGGGAGTACCCAGAACCCTGGAAATTGAGGTGAAAATCCAACCACCCATTTTGGTCAATTCTACATTCTTTCCTGCCACCTCTGACCAAAGTTATTCATTAAGACTCTGTGAATGCCATGGGTCCTGACTTGTTCTTCTATACACAAAAAAATAATAAGAGCAAAAACCAAATTACAAAGGAAGAAAGGAAGGAAGGGAAAGGAATGAGGAGAAACCAAGTAACCTCAATGTAGAATCAGCAGCCTGCCTCTAACTCCTTCTCCACTAGCAGATTTGCAAGGATCTCAATGCATCTAAACCAAACGGGAGGACTTGCCTCAGTTTCTTTTCCTTAAATGAAGAAACAGCTGGCCTCAGTCTTCCTTCCGCAGCGGCCACCTCCTACCACAGGGTGCTGGCACAGCTCCGGGTTGGCCCCAAGCTAACAGAATTACCTTGCCCTCAGCAAGGCCCTCCTCCCCCAAATCTCCACATTCCTGGCATATCCTAACCCTTTTGAGGAGACTAAAATACCATGCTTCCTTCACATCTAGGACAAAAAAGCAGGAGGCTTTTAAAAAAAAATTTATTTTGATAGGGAAAAAATCTACTGCATATTTCATAAATCTCACAAATGGTTTAGTGAGCACCAGCTTCTTTGGACACCAAAAACTGATTAAGGGCTCAACTAAGGTGTCAATTTCCTCCAAATGCAATACAACCAAGGCCAAAACCCAATGTTGACGTCTTGTGCCATCCTTGAAGGGGCTGCTGGCTGGCACAGTGTGGCCTCTGGGTATCTGTGAGGAGGGTGGGTCTGACTGCAGCTCTGCCCTCCCTGTAGTGTGACTGCAGCCAACTGCACACAACCTCCCTGCACCTGCTCCTCCTCTGGCAAACAGGAACACAATCCCAGCCTAAGTTACCCCCTAGTGATGCTAGAAAGAAAAGAAGAGATGCAAATACAATTTAAAGCTTTTGTTAGATTATGTCAAACCAACTCAAGCCCTTTAGGACTAAAGGTGGGTTGAGGGAGTCCAGAAAAAGGCAGCTCCCTAAAGACATGCAGAGTAAGCTCTCCCCCGTCTGTAGGACTACTCTTTCCTGGTTCCCAGGGAAGGGGCACATTTTTAGTGTCAAAGGCCTTTGCTTTACTGGTGAAAGTCTATCACAGCCATGGACACTACCCTGGGCTAAATGACAAGTCGTAAAGCTGCCTGTAGACTAAGGCATCAGCATCTGCAGGTTAGCACTCAAATTCTGTTGCCCAATAAGACTGGCCTCAGTTGAGGATGTCCACTAAGAAATCTCACAAGTTGAGACACTAGGGTCTATCCTTCATGGGCATATTGGAAAGATCTAGATATTGAGTTCTGCCTTGCACTTGTGTGATTATTATTGAAGTGTTGAGAAGTCACAACCGTTGCTTGTGGTTGAGAGATGAATTGGTTTCATTTCTGGAAAGTACCCCTCTCAGATATAGGAAATAGGGGAGGGAAATAGGACAATAGGCTCCCCTATCACAGTAGAGAAGCCCATATCATGACAAGCCATGACAAAGCAGCAGGCTGCTGGGGCACCAGCCGGGTGGCTGTGGGAGGGTGGAGTGTCCTGTTTACAGCACCATAGGGTATTATCGGCCCATCGCATGCAGCAGCCTCCACAGCCCAACCACCTGGCGAAGTACCCTGGCACCAGGCCAGGCCACTTCACCATGCAGCTGAGCAGTGGCGGATGCTTTGGTTCTTGGGCAACGGCAAATGGAAAAAACAAAACAAAACAGCACACACCGGAGATAAGAAGCCTTAGGTGCTATCTTTCCAAACCACTGGGTCCTGTCTCCCAAATGCTCTACTGCATGGCTTTGGGGAAGAGGGACATGAGTGGAGAGAGCCAGTGGTCAGGTGTCTGTTGGGGGATAGTCGACAGGGCAGAAGGCACAAAGACAGCAGAGAAGATACTGAACCAAGAGTGGAAGACAGGCCTGGCACACTGCAGCAGAGAGTAAACAGATTTTGAGTGCCCACTGTGAGCTAGGTCTTTGAAAAACACTTGTGATACAGGAAGGGTAAGACAAGAAGCTGCAGCTAAGGTTGAAGTGGGAAGGTTAATGCAATTGACGCTTAAATGCCAGGCTACCAGCATAAGCCAGGAGGTTACCCCCCACCCAAGGGACCACGAATTTGTCTCTGCTGTTCCCAATATCTCTTGCTGAAAAATCAGCTCAGGACCAGGCACACCAGCACACCCCCTACCACAGGTACCTCAAGGAGAAGGGTGGCAGCTATTAGAATGGAGTTAGAGGAAGGCAGCAGTGATACAGGAACTGAGCTATGATGGCTATTCTTCTCAGCATAGCCAGAAAGAGATTACTGGGTGAGGGGGCTCAGCAAATTACAAGGAGAAGCCAGCCCCTGACCAGTGTGTTCTGGCTGAGCATCTAGGGGGGCTACTCTACCCAGTTCGCTATCTTTGGGGCAATGTAGGATAGACAAATTTGGGAAATAAAGACAAAGCTGCTCTCTACCCACCCTAGTCATTCCAAAATACTCAAGACTACAAAAGGAAAAAATAGAGAGACAGCCAATGAGATCTTACACATGGCAAAAACTCAACTACTAGCTGGTTCAACAAATAAGTTGTGAGTCATTTTCTCATGTCGTCAGGCTTTGAAGCATTATTAGCACTAGTCTTCTCACCTCCCCTCTTAAAGAGAAAATAACTGTTATTATAACAGAAGCTGCACATATGTTAGAGGAAATTAGAAAATGCAGATGAATAAAAACTAAAAAACAAAAACTATGCATGCTCCCACCCAGAGATCACCACTGTGCAAATCCATCCTGCTCCATGCACGTATGTGTGCACATACAATTCTAATAAAATCACGCCATATTATACATCCTTCTCTACAAAGATCTTCACTTAAGGAGGAGAAGCAGGCAAGCCCAGGGCAGCCCAGGGGACTGAGGCAGAGCAGCAGTGTTGGGTGTTAAGGGAACAAGTCCTGCCCTTTCCTGTTCTCTAGCTGTGATGCAGCACTTCTGTTAGAGGAAAATGTTAATCTGCAGAAGAACAAAGTAAAACATGGATTCAGAATTTCTAAACATTTCCCCAATAACAGATTTGCAGTAAGCAGGGGAAGTTCCTCCTAGCAGCTTCACTGGGATTATTTTTCTATTTCAGTACATGTGTTGAGATTAAACATTGCAGGCAGTCTTCTAAGTCTTCTAAGTAGTCCAGTGCCACTTAACTGCTTAACTCAGGGATGTGTGGGTTTTGGAGGGAAGTTATAGTGAAACTGAAATCCCCAGTATGACTATCTGAGAGTTAGAACTCCTCCTTGGAAAGCCCAAGGAGACCCCATCCATCACAGCTAAGAAAATTAAATTTGGAGCTTTGAATGCTTCTTTCAACAGTGACTAAAAGCTAATTTCAACCTTAACAAGGAGAAGAAACTAAAGAAACTGGATTAAAAGAAGGAAAAAGAGGTACATGTTTCCCCTACTCCAAATAAAAAAAGAGCAATGATATTTGTATATACACATAAAACTTCTAAGTCAGGCTCACAAATTAATTACTGATTCCATATTTAAGTGTTCAGCTCAAGTGAGAGCTATTGAAAGCATTTCTGGCTGCATGTCTGACTTCCCAAGATGCAGACCACATCTGTAGACAGCTGGAGAGATGGGCCAAGAGAAATCCTTCTGGAGATGTCACTGTGCAAAAAAAAATATATGGAATATGCTAACTCTGTGTCAGCAAGGAGAAAAATGGTGATCCTGTAGTACACCTGTGTGCATATAAAAAGAAGAGACAGCAGTTACTTAGACATTTGTTTGATTCTTTAGAAGCTACAGTTAGATGAAAAGGAAGTGGTGTGAACTTTTCACCTTTTATCTGAATTCTCTGAAGAGGAGTTCTGTAGGATTTCAACATTCTTAAAACAAAACACCAGCAGTTACTGATTGGCACACACGTTCCTTTGGGATTCACATGGTCTTTACAAAAATAGCATAAATAGCACATAGTCTAGCTCCCTAACCCTAAAAGTATCCTCAGCCCCTTGGTTATTTGGTAGTGATAAATTTCTGGGAGCCTATTAAACTCAAAGGTCAGGCAAAAGCCCCTTATGTCTTCACCTCTTACAGCAATCTGATTCCTATCAAGTAGAAAAGAAATCATGACTCCCAGAAAGCTTTTAAGCAGTCCTTTAAGATAAGTAAGGTGAAAGAAGAACCAGAGGTTAGGCAGTTCATCTACAATAAATCCCACAAAAGAACTGTGATTGGGACTGCATACTGATTCTGTCTTGAATATGTGCACTCCAATACACTCATGAATTCAAAGGGCAGAGCTTGCATGGTGTCACAAGTAGTGGAGCTCATGACTCACCCCGAGGTAGAGAACTGAACTGATTTCTCCAAGGTCACAGACCAAATTAAGGCCCTTTATTCCCCAAAGAGAAGACTTTTGAAAGCGCATCTCTCGCCCTTGTGCTTTATTGTCAGACTCAACTGTGTTGTGACCTCCTGGTTGCCTCAGTTCAGGAACAACTCCATAGATTGGAAGGATTCTATTCCCTTCCCCTGTAGAAACCAGGATGATCACATCTAGGTCTTGTGAACACAATTTTTTTTTTTTTGAGACAGTGTCTCACTTTATTGCCCTCAGTAGAGTGCTATGGCATCACAGCTCACAGCAACCTCCAGCTCTTGAGCTTAGGTGATTCTCTTGCCTCAGTCTCTCAAGTAGCTGGGACTATAGGCACCTGCCACAATGCCCAGCTATTTTTTTGTTGCAGTTTGGCTGGGGCCGGGTGCCAGCCCACCACCCTCAGAATACGGGGCCGATGTGCTACTCACTGAGCAACAGGAACCGCCCTTGTGAATACTATTTTGAACATTGGGCTTGTCAGATGGGCAAAGGGAGGAAGAACACAAAAAATAAAGGATTCCTGGCTCGGAGCCTGTGGCTCAACAGGCTAAGGCGCTAGCCATGTACACCTGAGCTGGTGGGTTTGAATCCAGCCTGGGCCTGCCAGAAAACAATGACGACTGCAACCAAAAAAAATGGCCGGGCGTTGTGGCAGGTGCCTGTAGACCCAGCTACTTGGGAGGCGGAGGCAGGAGACTCACTTGAGCCCAGGAATTGGAGGTTGCTGTGAGCTGTGATGTTACAGCACTCTACCCAGGGTGACAGCTTGAGGCGCTGTCTCAAAAAAAAAAAAAAAAAAAGGATCTCTGGCTCGGTGCCTATGGCTCAAGTGGCTAAGGTGACAGCCACATATACCTGAGCTGGTGGGTTCAAATCCAGCCCAGGCCCACCAAACGACAATGAGGGCTGCAACCAAAAAATAGCCAGGTGCCTGTAGTCCCAGCTACTTGGGAGGCGGAGGCAGGAGACTTGCTTGAGCCCAGGAGTTAGAGGTTGCTATGAGCTAGAGGCCACTGCACTCTACCCAGGGCGACAGCTTGAGGCTCTGTCTGAAAAAATACATAAATAAATAAATAAAAGATCCCTTTTCTAGTGAAGAAAATGGAAAGCAAAGGAAAGAAGAAAAAAAAGTAAATAATAGGATTACAGATAACTTTCAAATAATAAAAATAACTTCTGTTTTGTGAACAAACCATGACTTATTTTTAGTTCCATCCAGCCAGCCTTGTTCCCAACTTAAAAGCAAACTGCCAGATAGCAATAGACAGTCATCCCTCAGCATCTCTGGGGGATTAGTTCCAGGACCTCCTATGGATACTAAAATCCACAGATGCCCAAGTCCCTGATATAAAGCATAATATATATATATGGTTTTTTTTTTTTTTTGAGACAGAGCCTCAAGCTGCCACCCTGGGTAGAGTGCTGTGGCATCACAGCTCACAGCAACCTCCAACTCCTGGGCTCAAGCGAGTCCCCTGCCTCCGCCTCCCAAGTAGCTGGGACTACAGGCGCCCGCCACAATGCCCGGCCATTTTTTGGTTGCAGCCTTCATTGTTGTTTGGCGGGCCCAGGCTGGATTCAAACCCGCCAGCTCAGGTGTACATGGCTGGTGCCTTAGCCCGTTGAGCCACAGGCGCCGAGCCTAAAGCATAATATTTTTATATAACATATATACATATCTTCCTAGGTACTTTAAATCATCTATACATTACTTAAAACACCTAATACAATGTAAATGATATATAAAGTTGTTAAACTATGTTTAGGAAATAACAATAAGGAAGAAAAAGCCTGTATAAGTACTATAGCTGCAATATTTTCTTCCAAATATTTTTGATCTTGGTTGAATCCCATGGGTATGTAATCCACAGGGCCAACCAATCTAAGCAACTAATACTCAATTTAAATACCTACAAATTTTGACAGCGTTTGACGACTCCATTTTGTTGTCTTGCCTTCTCCACAATGATCTCACAAGCCAAAAGAAAATTTTTTTATGGCTGGGCATTGTGGCTCACACCTGTAATCCTGGCACTCTGGGAGGCTGAGGCTGAGGCCTGCGGACCGCTTGAGCTCACCAGCCTGAGCAAGAGTGAGACCCCATCTCTAAAAATAGCTGGGCATTGTGGCAGGTGCCTGTAGTGTTAGCTACTCGGGATGTTGAGGCAAGAGGATCACTTGAGCCCAAGAGTATGACATCACAGCACTCTACCGAGGGCAACAAAGTGAGACTCTGTCTCAAAAAAAGTTATTATTTCTCTTGAATTGCTCATGACAAAAATCATGTCCCTAGTGTTAACTTACAACTGCTTTATGTAACCCCCAAACCATGGGCCAAAGGTCATGGGGGAACAGAAGATTTACATGTTGCCAATGTATTACCCCATAAACCACATACTAAGAGAATACTATACTTTTTAAAGTGGGAAATCTGGAGCTTACCACCTTAAGTGATCAAACTTAGCCTGACTACTGACACACATGCTGGCATTATGTACCTCTTAAAGTGATATTTTATGAAGTATACAACTTTACCTATGAAATGTTCTTTTTTTTTTTGAGACAGAGTCTTACTATGTCACTCTCGGTAGATTGCTGTGTCATCACAGCTTACAGCAACCTCAAACTCCTGGGCTTAAGCGATTCTCTTGCTTCAACCTTCCAGTAGCTGGGACTACAGGCACCTGCCATAGTGCCTGGCTATTTTTTGTTGCAGTTGTCATTGTTGTTTGGCTGGCCTTGACCGGGTTCAAATCTGCCAGCCTCAGAGTATGTGGCTGGCTATGTAACCACTGTGCTATGGGTGCTAAGCCAACCTATGAAATGTTCTTTCCAGAAATGTTCGACCTGAATCAAACTAGGCTGCAGACCTAATGTCCTAATTATAGGAAATGCAGAGGAAAGAGGAACAAGTTAAATGCCACCATGAACAAACAGAAAAATTCAGAATGTAAGATAGCTAGAAGACTACTGGTACCCACTTTTCAAAATATCATAAAAACCAAAGAAGCAGGAGTGGGAAGTAGTTTTAGAATAAGAGAATTTTTTTTTTTGGTAGAGACAGTCTCACTTTATCACCCTCGGTAGAGTGCCTTGGCGTCACACAGCTCACAGCAACCTCCAACTCCTGGGCTTAGGAGATTCTCTTCCCTCAGCCTCCCGAGTATCTGGGACTACAGGTGCCCACCATAACGCCCGGCTATTTTTCTGTTTTGCAGTTCTGCCGAGGCTGGGTTTGAACCCGCCACCTTCGGTATATGGGACCAGTCCCCTACTCGATGAGCCATAGGCGCCGCTCAGAATAAGATAATTTTTTAAAAGCATAATCCAATTAGAACCTTGACTAATCTTAGATCAAAAACAAGAGAGCTATCAAAGCTGAACATTGGATGTTAGATGATACAGAATTCCAGTTGATTTCAATGCTGCAAAAATGATATCATGATGATGTAACAGAATGTCCTTATTCTCAGGAGATCCCACTGAAGTGAAAAGTGCCATGACATTTTTAACTTACAAATAGTGTACCCAAAAAAGTACATGTGGGTACACATACATGGCTATGTCTAGACATGTACACAGAAAGAGAGAAGAGAGATAAGATGGTTGTGAAAAAAGATAGCGACAAGTCTAGGTGTAGGATAAATGGGTATACACGTGCCAACTTCTCTGTAGGTTTGAAATTTTCCAAAATAAAATTGTAAGAAAGAAGAACTGGCTTCATTTGGGAAGACAGAAATTCAATTCACTCTTAACAGTAAGGACTCAAAACTCTTCAGCATTTCAACCTTGGCAAGTTGTAATCAAATTCAACTAGGTCACTTCTCTTGACTTTTAATTTGAGGAATTAAAGGTAGGCAAGAATTAAAACCAGCATGAATGAGGTTTAATCTGAGGCAAGGAAATGAAACTCACAAGATGTAAGTTAATGCAAGGCAGAATCAAGATACTAAGGGAAGGAGACCTCAAACTAAATAAAGAAGTATTATGTCATCCCTGCAAGATCAAGACTGCAGGCAGAATCAAGGGCTTCCTATATCCCAGAAAAAGCTGGAGTTGGATATAACCTCAGAGTACCCAACCAAATGAGCCAGGCATCCATTTGTCATTATTTGCTCTTCAAAAGGAATGTAGAAACCAGCAAGATCAAGGGAAATCCCAAAGAAGAGGAGGAAAAATGACTAGAGAAAAGGTAGTTTGATCCCAGGAAGAAGGTAAAATGAATTAAACTTTATCAGTAGTCTCCTGTGCAGGTGCAAACATGAAGAACAGTAAAAAAGATTTAGTTACACTAGGAGAGAGTCTGTCTAGATAAAAGAAAGAACTTGCTCATCAGAATTAAAAGAGAAATGCTACAGCATCCACCCCAAACAGGTCCATGAAGAGATAATTACATGCCCCCAGCTGTCTTTATATTCACCCCAGAAGATAGGAGATTGCATCAGGGCACTCTGGGCCTTCTTTAGATCTAGAATTCCCCAGCTATTAAAGGGTGAATAAGAGATGACTACTGACCAGTTCAGCTAAATTGAAAACTCAAAGCCCATGCTATTATCTGAAGCAAGATAAGAAAAAAAAAAAGGCAAAGTCAAAGGGAGTTTGCCTTACCTAGGCTGATCAGACAGCTGTGTTGTGGGCACTCAGGTGATCACTCCCACCTCCTGCCCAGCAGAATATAAATAGTGCTCAATTTACCTGTGGCTAGCCACAAGCAGAAGGTCTAGTCACATGACTGGACAAGTAGGGAGTAACCACCAAGTAGACATCAGAGCTCAGAGGGCAGGTTTGCTCACTTGCTACACCTCATTAGGTTGGACTCTGTTAGGACCCTCTGCTCTTAATCCTGACTCTGATTCATTTTGTTCTGGGTGAGAGGGTAAGGGTAGGAGGGCTCTTATAAGGAACAACTTTTCACTTAGGTTCCTCAGGGCTAGGAAGATGATAGTCACATAGTTTCCGCTGCCTTTAGGGTCAAAGATCCTAGCAGGGTTACTCTCCTCACTACCCAGATCCTAAAAACCCACATGAACTACCTTGACCTCCTCGCAGAATGTCTTCTCTGATCATCTCAATCTCCTTATTCAAGTTCTCCTATGTCCCCACCTTCAGAGGGGAGATACTTAAGAGACTACTACAGCCCATCTAGTGATTTCCTACCTATGCCAGGACATTCTAGGACTGACCTCAGATCAGTGGTAAATTCCCTTGCTGTGCTCTAGCTGTGGAAAAACCCCAGAGTGTGCTTGGGCAACATTCCATGACAGCCCTGGTTTAAAGCCCTCATCTTGCTAGTTGTTCAGATTTCCTTAGGGAGGCTCAAAAGTTAGGTAGTGCCTCAAGGGTAAACCTAGTGTGCAAAGCAAGATTAGATGGCCCTTCCAGAAAGGGCCTTGAAGGCATTACATTGGAAAGATCTTTTCTACCCTCAACATATGCCCAAGACCAAGCACTGCTGGCCTCACATCAGAAGAATGCCAGTCAGGCCACCTTTCCTGTGCTTCTTGAGGCAGAGGAAAGGGGTGGCAACACATATCACTGAAAAAGTAAGTTACACTATCTTCTCCTATATATGATGGGCTTTGGATCTGCTCTGAAATCAGAAGCTACTTAATGGTAATGTTACCTTCTTTTATAAGTCAGGCAAAAAAAAAAAAAAAAGGCTTATCCCTCCCCTAAAGCAAAAGTAGAATTTGATCCAGGGAAAATGTGAGACATTAATTGCCAATATATCCTTTCCAGCCTCTAAGTACTGGAAGGTCCAGGCTCAGCTGTCATTGTCTTCTCTAAACAGATAGCACAATGCATTTGCAAAGCAGCTCCAACACAGACTCCAAAGCTTCAGACAACCCAAGAGGAATCTGGAGACAAATTTTCCTCATCCTCCTGTATCTTTCCTCGATTCCAGATATCACCTACTCAGACATACTTTAGGGTCTGAAGAATCAGACAATGGTGGGGCAGTCTGTATAACCCAATAACTGCCTAAGGACAAACAATCTAAGTATAAAAAGTAGGGTAAGAATATAATAAATGCTCATGCATCTATTTCATAAAACTGGCTGGGCCCATGAAAAAAAATCCTTTGATGACGACTTAACCAGTCAATATTAATTAAGTCCATGGTAGGTCTCCGGCCCCATATACAGAGGTGGCGGGTTCAAATCTGGTCCTGGCCAAACTGCAACAAAAAATAGCTGAGTGTCATGGTGGGCACCTGTAGTTCCAGCTACTCAGGAGGCTGAGGCAGGAGAATCGCCTAAGTCCAAGAGCTGAAGGTTGCTGTGAGTTGTAACGCCATTGCACTCTACCAAGGGCCATAAAGTGAGACAGAGTAAAAAAAAAAAAAAAAAAGTCTAGGGTAGCTGCAGGTAAGCATTTCAGATAAAGGACATATGCTAAAACTAAAGATTTTCAGAGAACAGTTTTTCTTTCCTTTTTTTTTTTTTAGAGACAGAGTCTCATTTTGTCGCCCTCAGCAGAGTGCTGTGGCGTCATAGCTCACAGCAACCTCCAGCTCTTGGGCATAGGTGATTCTCTTCCTTCAGCCTCCCGAGTAGCTGGGACTACAGGCGCCCACCACAATGCTTAGCTACAGAGAATTGTTTTTCTATGGTAAGTAGTAGTCAGGATGAGAGACTGCTATACACTGACAAAGAAGAAATAAGTAGGACTCATTCACTTATCCCAAGTCTGCAGGCTGGGGGAGAATATCAGTAAGGAAAAAAGAAAAGAACACTTCAAGCGCCTTCAAGGAGCACAGACAGATGCATAACATGTGGCATGGCATGGTGTGAGAGGAGAGGAGCTAGCACACAAATGACAGAGTCTGAACCTCTATTTGCTTAGCAATGATTACCAGATCCATCCCTCCTTTGGCCCTGTGCTTAATAGAAGGTTTTCACTGACTAAAAGTGGGCCATCTCTTTGTGCACAAAGTTGTAACTCCTGACCCACTTGGTACAATGTGCTGTGCTAAACCACACAAATGCTTCCCCTGAGGCTCCTGCAGGTAGATACAACTGTGTGTTACAGAAGAAAGCAGTCTGGCCTAGGCACATATCTGCCATCACTTTCTAAATCAAACTCAACTCCTTTTCCCTCAGATCTCTACAACATGAATACGGAGTGACAGTACTCCATGGCTCTGGCATAACAGAGCCTTCTAGTTTCATGTATTTTAAGAAATGGGCCCGGCACAGTAGCTCACACCTGTAACCTACCATTTTGGGAGGCCAAGGCAGAAGGATCATTTGAGGCCAGAAGTCTGAGCAAGCGACTGAGACCCTATCTCTAAAAAAAAAACAGAAATATCACCCAGTGTGGTGGTACACACCTGTAGTCCCAGCTATTTGGAAGGCTAAGGCAAGAGGATCTCTTGGGTCCAGGAGTCTGAGGTTGCAGTAGCTATGATGATACCACTGCATTCTAGCCCTGGCAAGATAGCAAGACCAAAGAAAAGGAAAGAAAATAAAAGAAAAAGAGAAGAGGGGAGGGGAGAAGGGAAAAGAAATGATGAGAGCTGATTACAGAGCACAGTGAGAGAGCACTTCTTAGGCTAAGGAGGCAGATTTCCCTAGAAGGTACCTGGACGTCCTGAATATGCTCAGTGTCCTTCAGCAGACTGCTACAACCCCACTGCTGAGTCAATCTACACATGGACTGGGCTTAGACATGGCGGTAGGCGCCCAATCAGTTCTGAGAATCTGATGCCAACCTGTCCAGGTCGAATAGTAGGGATAAGCTGCAGTCTCCCGAGAGGTGGCCTACTATAATGGTCAATAACTGGGGCCAAATCCTGCCTCTGCCTCAGTGTGCTACGTGAATTCAGATGGGTCTCTTAACTTCTCTGGATGTCAGTTGCTCCATCTGTTAAACGGGGGAGAATAAGAGCTGTTATAAGGATGTAGAAGAGAACCTCCATTCTAAAGAACTTCATTTTGGTATGTCACATTAGTCTAGCATATATTCACTTGTTAAGCATTTTATTTTATTTTATTTTTTATTTATTTTTTTGAGACAGAGTCTCACTATGTCACCCTGGGTAAAGTGCTATGGCACCACAGCTCACAGCAACCTCAAACTCCTGAGCCCAGGCAATTCTCCTGCCTCAGCCTCCCGAATAGCTGGGACTACAGGCACCCGCCACAACGCCCAGCTATATTTTATTTTATTTTTGAGACAGAGCCTCAAGCTGTCCCCCTGGGTAGAGTGTCGTGGCATCACAGCTCACAGCAACCTCCAACTCCTGGGCTAAAGCGATTCTCCTGCCTCTGCCTCCCAAGTAGCTAGGATTACAGGCACCTGCCACACAACGGGCCAGCTTTTTTTTTTT
>CAUYON010109960.1:0-24523 GCA_963573935.1 Arctocebus calabarensis | reverse complement strand
ATGGAGACTTTACCTCTTTCATGTTTACATGGATGGAGCTGGAACATATTCTTAGCAAAGTATCTCAAGAATGGAAGAAAAAGTATCCAATGTACTCAGCCCTACTATGAAGCTAATTTATAGCTGTTGTATGAATGGTATAACCCAACTATAACACAAGAATATAGGGAAAGAGGCAAAGGTAGGGAGAGGAGAGGGGAGGGTGGGGTGGAGGGAGGGTAATTGGTGGGGCCACACCTACGGTGCATCTTAGAAGGGTACAGGCAAACCTTGCTAAATGCAGAATACAAATGTCTTCGTATAATAATGGAGAAACTGCCAGGAAGGCTATGTTAATCAGTTTGATGAAAATAGTTAAGATTGTATATGAAACCAGCACATTGTACCCCTTGATTGCACTATTGAACACAGCTATGATTTAATGATAAAGATAATAAAAAAAAAATCCAACTGTGTGGGGAACAGTTAGTGGGAGGGCAGTGTTACAAATACAAAGCATGGTATTTTACAAAGGTCCTGATTCCACTCACAGCCCACTATGTGAATTATTTCATAAAAGTGTGCTATGCCTGTCTCATTCTGATGCATTTCTGAAAAATGATACATCAACAATAAATTCAAGTTTTATGAATTCAAAAAAAAAAAAGAAACGAAAAGTCAGTGCTTCAAAGGATAGGCTGACATTCATTAGGAGATACTGTGCCAGGTGACATTAAGTTGAAGCCAGTACTCACATGCCAATCCTCAAATCCTAGAGACTTTAAGAATCATGCTAAATATGTTCTGACTGTGCTCTGGCAAGGGACAAAGCCTGAATGACAGCACACGTGATTACAAGATGGTTTATTGAATATTTTAAGACCACTGTTGAGATCATTCCTGCTCCCAATAAAAAATTTCATTCAAGATATTACTGCTCATAGACAATGTACTTAGTCACCCAGAGCTCTGATGGACATATACACAGAGATGGATGTCGTTTTTGTGTCTGCTAACAACATCCATCCTGCAGGTCTTAGATCAAGGAGTAATTTTGACTATCAAGTCTTAAGATTTAAAAAACACATTTTACAAGACAATAGCTAACATAGTAATTCTTTTGGTGCTTCTGCACAAAGTAAATTAAAAACCTCTGGAAAGAATTCACCATTCTAGATTCCATTAAGAATATTTATGATAAAAAATAAAAATAAAAGAATATTCATGATTCATGGGAGGAGGTCAAAATATCAACATTAACAGGAGTTTGGAATAAATTGATTCCAGCCCTCATAAAAGATGTGGAGGGATTGAAGACTTCAGTGGAGGAATAACTGCGGATGTGATGGACATGGAGAGAACTAGAATTAGAAGAGGTGCCTGAACATGCTGCAATTTCGTGGTAAGTATTTAATGGGTGAAGGGTTGCTACTTATGGACGAGCAAAAGAAGTGGTTTCCTGAGATGGAACATACTCCCGGTGCTGTGAACACTGCTGAAATGACAACAAAGGATTTAGAGTAGTCTATAAACTTAGTGGATAAAGCAGCAGCCAGGTTTGAGAGGACTGATTCCTATTTTAAGAGAAGTGCTACTATGGATTAAATGCAATCAAAAAGTAACACATGGCCATAGAGAAATCTTTTGTGAGTCAATCAATGCAGCAATCTTTATGGTTATCTTATTTTAAGAAATTGCTACAGCCACCTCAACCTTCAGCAAGCACCACCCTGATCAGTCAGCAGTCATCAACACTGAGGCAAGAATCACCACCATCAAAAAGATTATAACTCACTGGAAACTCAGATGATCATTAGCTTTTTTTTTTACTAACAAAGTATTTTTAATTAAGGTATGTACATTTTTAGATATAATGCTATTGCATAGTGAATAGATCGCAGTACAGTGTAAATATAATGTTAATACGTACTGGAAAACCAAAAAATTTGTGTGACACACTTTATTATAACATTCCTTTATTGCAGTGGTCTGGAACCAAACCTTCTCCAAGGTTTTCAGTCATAACAGCCCAAGGTTTGCTAGTTATACTAGCCCACAGTTTTAAGTATTTGCTTATCTCTTTTCTTTTTCCTGAGGTTGTGTGTCCCAGAAATATGGAATTATATAGGGGGGGTGTGTTTTGAACCAAATCTGGCTTCTTATTTATTTTTATGTATTTTTTTATTGTTACACATTAAAAAAATAAGTAAAAATGGGGTACACATGATATTTTGATACATATCAAGTCAGGGTAATTAGGATATCCATCACCTCAAGGATTTATCAGGTTTTTGTTTGGGGAAGATTAGCTGTTTTGAAATACACAGTAAATTATTGCTAACTACTATCACCATTCTGTGATACTAAATATAACTTATTTCTTCTAACTGTATTTTTGTACCCATTAGCCAACTTCTCTTTACCCTCTGCCCCATCATTCTGTGCCTCTAGTAACCATCCTTCTCCTTACTATTTTTAGTTTCTTTTAGGTATCTCCATGTGTTCCATAGTTGCTGTACTAATTTATGTTCCCACCAACAATGTACTAGGACTCCCCTTTCTATGCATCCCCACCAAATTTGTAATTTTTCATTTTGTTTTATTTTGTTTTGGATAAAAGTTGTTCTACCTGGGGTGAAAACATGATGTATCCTAGGTGTTTTGATTTGCATTTCCCTGATGAGTAGTGTGCTGAGCATTCATTCTTATACATACGGCCACTTGCATGTCTTCTTTTGTAAAATGTCTATTCAGTTTCTTTGTTCATTTTAATCGGGGGTTTTGTTATTGAGTTTATTTTCTTATTTATTCTGATAAATAAGAAAGTTTTCAGAAGAGTTTGCAAATACATTCTGCAGGTTGTCTGTTCATTCTGTTGATTGTTTCCTTTGCTGGGCAGAAGATTTTTATCTTGATGTAATTCCATTTGTCTACTTTTGGTTTTATTGCCTTTGCTTTTGAGGTCTTACACAAAAATGATTTGCCCTGACCAATGTCTGAAGCACTTCTCAAATGTTTCCTTCTAGTAGTTTTATAGTTTCAAGTTTTATATATAAGTCTTGAATTCTTTTGGGGGGGGAGGGCAGGGCTGGGTTTGAACCCGCCACCTCCAGCATATGGGGTCGGGGCCCTACTCACTGAGCCACAGGCACCACCCTTGAATTCATTTTTTATTGATTTCTGTATATGATGACAGATAGGGGTCTAGTTTCATTCTTATGCTTATTGATATCCAGTTTTCCTAGCCTCATTTATTAAAAAGAATATTCTTTTTCTAATGTATGTGCTTGGCTCCTTTGGCAAAAAATGAATTGACTGTACATACATTGATTTATTTTTAGGTTCTCTATTCCATTATTCTGTATCTATTTTTATGCAAGTACTATGCTGTTTTGATTGTTGTACCTTTATAGTATATTTTGAAAACAGTTGTTGTGATGCCTCCAGATTTATTCTTTTTTGCTCAGAATTGCTTTGGCTATTTGGGATCTTCTGTGATTCCATATAAATTTGGGATTACATTTTCTTTTTCTGTGAAAAATGTCATTGGTAGTCTGGTAGAAATTGCATTGAATCTGTAGATCACTTTGGGTAATATGGACATTTTAACATTAATATTTTCCATCCATGAGCCTGGGCTATTTTTCCATTCTGTGTGTATTTCTCTTAAATTTCTTTCATCAGTGTTTACAATTTTATTTATTTTTTTTTATTTTTTGAGACATAGCCTCAAGCTGTCACCCCTGGATAGAGTGCCATGGCATCACAGCTCACAGCAACCTCCAATTCCTGGGCTCAAGTGAGTCTCTTGCCTCCACCTCCCAAGTCGCTGGGACTACAGGCGCCCACCACAAAGCCCAACCATTTTTTGGTTGCAGCCGTCATTGTTGTTTGGCAGGCCCGGGTTGAATTCGAACCCTCCAGCTCAGGGATACATGGCTGGCGCCTTAGCATATTGAGCCACAGGCGCTGAGCCAGTGTTTACAATTTTAATTGTATAGCTCTTTCACCTCTTTAAGTGTTTTCCTAGATACTTTATTCCTTTTGTAGTAATAAATGGAATTGCTTTCTTGATTTCTTTTTCAGATTGTTTGCTATTGGTGATAGAAATGCCACTACCATTTTTATGCTGATTTTGTATCCTGAAACTTCACAGAATTTATCATTTCTAATAGGGTTTTTTTGGTGGAGTCTTTAGGTTTTCCTATATGTGAAATCATGTAGTCAATAAACAGGGACTATTTAACTTCTCCTTTCCCAATGAGAATACCTCTTATTTCTTTTTCTTGACTAATTGCCCTGGCACTTAGTACTATGTTGAATAAAAGAGATAAGAGTGGGAATCTTTGTTTTCTTCCTGATATTAAAGAAAAAGTTTTCAACTTTCTACCATTGACTGTGGTGTTAGCTGTAGGCTGAGCATGTA
The DNA here is from genome assembly GCA_963573935.1 of Arctocebus calabarensis. NCBI lineage: Eukaryota > Metazoa > Chordata > Mammalia > Primates > Lorisidae > Arctocebus > Arctocebus calabarensis. Next base: position 20,118 of record CAUYON010109960.1, on the reverse strand, counting down.
TAGCCTTTATTGAGTTGAAGTGCATTACTTCTATACTTAATTTGAGAGTTATCATGAATTTTGATGTTGAATTTTGTCAAATGTTTTTTCTGTACCTATTGAGATGATTATATGGATTTTGCCCCTTATTCTGTTTATGTGGTATATCACATTTATTGATTTGTATATTTTGAGTTATCCCTGCATCCCATTTAACTAGAGGGAATGATCCTTTAACATGCTGTCGAATTTGATTGCTTGTATTTTATTAAGAATTTTCCTTCTATGTTCATCAGGAATATTAACCTGTGGTTTTTTTTGTTGGGTCCTTGTCTTCTTTGGATATCAGAGTAATGCTAGTTTTATAGAGTGAGTTTGAAAGTATTCTCTCCTTTTCAATTTTTTGGGACTAGTTGGAGTAGAATTTGTAAGCTCTTCCTTAAATGTTTGGTAGAATTCAGCAGTGGTCTTGGGCTTTCTTGTGATGGGAAACTCTTTAATTCCTTCTTCAAATTTGTTGCTTATTATTTGTCTGATTAGCTTTTCTATTTTGTCATAGTTCAATCTTAGTAGGTAGTATGTGTCCAAGAATTTATCCTTTTCTTATGTTTTCCTATTTGTTGGCATATGGCTTTTTTGTAATAATCTCTAATGATCCTTTGTATTCCTGTAGTATCAGTTGTAATTCAGTCTTCAGTCGTTTTGTCTCTGATTTTGTCTTCTCTCTTTTTTCTTAGTCTAGGTGCAGTTTTAAAGATTTTCTTTATCTTTTTAAAACATCTATTTTTAATTTCATTGATCTTTGTATTTTTGGTCTTGATTTCATTTATTTCTGCCCCGATCACTGTTATTTCTTTCTTTCTGCTATTTTTGTGTTTGATTTGTTCTTGCTTTTCTAGTTCCTTGATGTGCACAGGTATGCTATTTGCTTGTTTTTTCTTAGGTTTCTGGAGTAGATGTTTATTACTCAAAATTTCCCTCTTAGAACTGCTTTTGCTATATACCATGGCTTTTAGTATGTTCTGTTTTTGTTTTTGTTTTTATTTGTCTCAAAGAATTTTTAAATTCCTTCATTGAGCCATTTATTGCTAGAAGCAAGTTGTTTTCATGAATTTGTACAGTCTCCAAAATTTCTTCTATTATCGATTTCAGTTTTATTTTATTATGGTCAGAAAACAGACTTGATATGATTTTTTTTTAATTTCTTAAGATATGTGTTATAATTTACAATATGGTCTACCCTGGAGAATGTTCCATGTGCTATTGAGAAAAATGTGTATTCTGCAGCTGTTGGATGGTACGTTCTATAACTGTCTATTGTTCAGCCCATTTGTCCTATAGTGCAATTTAATTCTGATATTTCTTTGTTGATTTTCTATCAGAATGATCTTTCCATTGCTGATGTTGGGGTGTTGAAATCCTCTACTATTACAATGTTGCAATCAACCTCTCCCTTTATATCTAATAAAATATGTTTTATGTATTTGTGTACTCCAGTACTGGATGTAAATTATATTCTCTAATTTTATTTCCCGCTTTACTTTATCTGATATAAGTTTAGCACCTGCTCTTTTTTGGTTTCCATTTGGATAGAATTTTCCTTTCTTTTCCTTTCCATCTTATCACTTTCAGTCTGTGTGTGTCTTCATAGGCGTAGGGGTCTTGAAGAAAGTATATGATCAAGCCTTTTTTAAGATCCATTCAGCTACTCTATGTGTTTTAATTGGAGAATTTAGGCCATAGCTGAAGTAATTATTGATAGTAAGGTTTTTCTCATTGTTTTGAAGTTCTTTTCTTCCTGTTCTTTTCTCTTACTGTTCTCAGTTGTGGTTGTGTGATTTTCTCAATAAGCACATTTTGATTTAATGTTACATATTTTTAGTGTATCTATTTATAGATTTTGCTTTAACATGGGCCTTATAAAAAACATTTTATAGTTATAACAGGTTATTTTAAACTGATAATGACTTAATTTTGATGACAAAGAAAAGTAACAAAAGTGAACTCTATACTTGAACACCATCCCCCTCCCACATTCTGACTTACTGATGTTCAATTTATATCTTTTCATCTTGCCCATCTCTTAACCAATTGTAGTTAATTTTAATAGTTTTGCCTGTTAATCTTCATACTTGAGATGTAAGTGATTTACTTGGCCAATTCATTATTAGAGTATTCTGAATTTGCTTTTTATAAGATATTTCTTTTCTTACACAGGCTAGGATGCATAGAATATAGGCAAATAAGAAGACAACAATTTTAAGAATACAAAAAAATGTAACATCTAGAATATTTTTATAATCTTTTATATCAATTATATAAATTATGACAAAATTGTCACCATTCACAAAGTTTAAATAGCAAAAATGTAACTATGTAATCTTTAGGTAATCATAGAATGATTTTGTCAGGAGAAGGTAGAATACTATAAATATTTTAAACTAGTGAAATGTATTCAACTTTTGCCTTAAACAATAAGAAATTTTCTCTTGACCCATAATGTTTCTCCTACTTTTACCAGCAGCATTCTGTCAACCTAGTACACTACAACCACAATGATGGGAAAATACTGGTCATCTGTTTCCTCCCTACACTCCATGAGTTATTATCCAAGAGCCCAGCTGGATGATTAACTGCCTGTCTTAGTGCAAAATGTTCCAGTTGCATCCTGATTGCCAGAAATTTTTTTTCATAACTTTCCTGGCAAGCATATTATTAACTTTACATCTCTATAGTTAACTGTTCAATATGAACAATAAGTTATTCAAATTATCATCTTCCCTATTGTCCTAAGTAAACCTACTTTCTGCCGTAAGAAATCATCAGTGGAAAGTGCTAAATATTAGCTAGAAATTACTAATTAAAAATCACACCTAAGTCAAGTAAATGGAGTTGATTGAGGTGCATTTTCACTTCAAACATTTTTTAGAATGTTCTGTTATACTGAATAATAAAAGGCCAAATGTTTAAATCCCATTTCTAAGTATCAATTTTTAAGTAATTAGAACTGGAAAATGACAATTGAATTCTTATAAGATATATAATTTTTTAATAAGTCTTCCTTAAGAAGATAACTTTTGAAACAGATGGAAAAAAAAATACCTCATCTCTTTTTAAATTTATTTCAAAATATTTCCCTAAAGACCATGCAGACGCTGCTGCTGCAGGAATGTGCTAGAAATGCTGCTCTTCCTCAGACCAGTTTCCCATCTCCTCTCCTTGCCAGTGTTACGATGGCCTTACTCAAGAATTGTTAGTGGGGAGGGTGACTTGTTAGCAAAGTTGCTTCAAGGCCTGTCTAACACAAACTTGTACAAACCAGAACACTGTGCCTGAAAGTAGCTCTTGAAATTCCTGACTTAAGAGGACTTAAACTTGAGGTTGTATTATAGACAGTTTGTTGTTATGGAGGAACACTCTGTGACTCAGGATCCTGTCAAAGGCCCCAGGATCAAGTTCTAACATGCTTTTAGATACACTCTTGGAATCTTGGGAAAAAGGATGGTATTTTTATCAAATAAATTGGAGAGTCTAGAACTGCCCTGTCAGAATGCTGAGAAAAGGACACAAAAGTTCCAGAGAAGTGAACATGTTAGCATGAGTCAATATATAAGATTTGAGAACTCACCAGCTGACTTCCCTGGATGGGCCTACAGATCATGTCATTAACTATGTCAATAAGGAATGTCTTGAGGAGAGAAACATCACCATTACTGAGAAGCTTCATAGTGTTACACACCTCAGGCTGATGCTGATGGTAGGAGTTGCTATTCTAGAACTTGGCTTCCTAGTGACAATGGGGACAAAAAGATTACTAAGTAGCAGAGGGAGATGGTGACACTTAATTGTCAGAGGCAAGGTATGCTCAATAACTCTAATTGGCAGCAAAGTTGAAATGGCATCCAAGACTTTCTGACCCTCAGAGAAATAGTGATGGCTAATAGGTCCTGGTTTCTAATAGCAGGACACTCAACAAGGGACTGCTCAAGCAGGCAGCCACCAAGGAATGTGGGCAGTCAACAAGGTGTGTGTTTGTGTGTGTGTATGTGTATGGTGTGTAAAGATATCAAGAATATGGATAAGCAGAAGGATGATATCAGCCTCTCCAATGGAAAGTTGCAATCTCTTACCAATATTTCACACCTGAGCCAGTTTTTTGACAAGAAACCATTAATTAAAAGAGAGGCCACATGTCTGCATGGAAGGACTCCAGGAACCATAGAAAGAGAGAATTCTAATTCCTTCAGTGCTTCCCTACAGTGATGTAGGGTCATTTATCAAATACCTTTGCTTTGAGGAAAGGGAAACCAGGATCATACAAGAACTATTAAAATTCAAGATCTAATCTGACTCTGTATAGGGACCACAAAATTATACCAAATCCCCACTTTTAGAGTAGCAGCATATGACAAATGTACTTCTGGCCCTAGTTCACCTCACAGTGAATCCAGTGGCTCCAGACCCACCAATTAATTATTTCCTCTCTTTCCTAGTGTCAGGACAAACACAGCTAACAAATTGCAAAATCTTCACATTATTTCCTTAACCTATAGAGTAATAGCTATTATAAAAACAGCACCAACAAGATATATACACTGTATATTCAGATATATATCCTATATCTCTCTTTCTTTCCATTCATATGTGTAGAGAAATATTAATTTGTTGTCACATTGGCTTATATGATTTCAGAGGCCAAGAAGGTCCATGATCTGCAAGCTGGAGAGCAATAAGGCTGGTGGAATAATTCAGTCTGAGTCCAAAGGCCTGAAAACAGGGAGTGCCAGTGTCTAATTCAGGAGAAGATAAATGTCCTTGCTTAAAAAGAGAGAACATATTCACCCTTCTTCTACTTCTTTGTTCCATTTCGGCCCTCATTGGGTCAGATAATGCCCACCCATAATGACGCGGGTAATCTTTACTCACTCTACTGATTCAAATGCTAATCTCTTCCAAAAAACTCTCAACATACCTAAAAATAATGTTTTACCAGCCATGTAGCCATTCTTTATTCTACTTAAGTTAACACATTAAAAATAACTACACAAGTGTATTTATCCTCTGGATTCTGTATACAGTAGAACCGCCATAGTTGACCACCTCCTTAAGTTGACCTAACTTTCAAAGACCAGATATGCACTATATGTACATATCAGTACAGTAGCCTAGTCCCTTACGTTGACTATTGCTGCAAGTTGATCAGTTTGTTACAGTCCCTTGAGGGGTGGGGGCAATTTACAGAGGTTCTACTACACTTTGTTTCTTTTGTGGATAGGTTTAACTGATTCAGATAACTGACTTTTGGCTACTGAAGTTTCAACTGCATACTCAAAGAAATAGAAGCGTCTGGAAATTTACAGTCCACTAGAGCAACCCATGGCCAACATTAATACCTACTGTGAATATGAAAGCCCACCTTCCTTCTTAGGGTGAGATAGTTTCTAAAGTGTGACTTGTTCTCCAACTTTCCCCCCAGGATCAGGCTGAGACAAGGAATTTGCCTGAAATCTCACTTTTGCATGGCTTCTTATTTTTCCTAGTATGCTTTCTACTATTTACTACATGTTTTGATGTGAATACCTTGTTAACAAATATCTTTCACATGAATTCACTTCTCAGGATATGCTTTTAGGAAACCAAACTTAAGACATGGGGCTTTAGAGGGTTTATCATACAAGGGCCACAAAGAAAGCACTTTGGGGAAGAATAATAAAATAAAAATAAGAAAATAATTGGGAAATTTTTCAAGTGATGAAGCAAATAAATACAAAAAAATCATGATAAGATATATAATTGTCACCATGAAAACCCCCACAAAAGCAAAATATAAAGTATATATATAATAACCCAGAATTAAAATTTTGGTTATATGATGGATTATGGAAGGAAACTAAGGGGCAAGAGGGTATCCTATGAGACTTGTATTATGAGGGATAATCCATAGATACTAATAAACAAACATAGAAAATAAGCATGAGTAGAAACTTTAAGTTAAGGACAATCATCATAAAAAAGTAGAAGGTATTACTTTTTTTGCAAGCAGAAAAAAAAAACTCTCTCTCCAATACAAAGAAGGAATAAAATAAGAAATATGAAATAAAATGGGGGAACTAGCTCCTAATATGACAGTAATTTTAATAAATTTAAATAATTTAAGGTTACTCATAAAAGAAAAAGGCTCTTAGGCTGCATTTAAAAACAAGACTCCACTACAGATCAACTACAAGAGACACTCTTTAAACAAAAAGACACAAAAGTTTAAAAATAAAATGTAATCCAAAGAAGCGGTGGCAGCAAACTTAAAATTGAATACAAAAGAATTTTAAACTACAAAGATTATAAAGGATAAAAAAGAACATTAGATTCTCATAAAAGAAGCAGTAAAAAATGACTATGCATCCATCAAAACCATGGGAATATATATTTTACAAATACACCCTCAAATTATACCAAGCAACTGCAGGAGGAAGAAGATAAATCAATAATTACAAAGATTGAACTTGCTCATAAAGTGGCATATCAAGCAAATAAAAAATGAGCAGAAGTATCAAAATCTAAACACTATGCATACATATAAAATATATAAAACTCTACACATCAAAAAGAGAGAGTGTATTTTTTTTCCCAAACACCTGTAATTGAATGGAAACATAGCAGGTGCTGTGCTACAAAGGAAGCTTCAATAAATTCCAAAGAATCAGTACCATACAGATTCCATTACTATACTGCAAGAAAATTAACTATTGAAAAACAGTATGATACAAAAATAAATTCAGGTTAAGAAATTGAAAATAGAATAACAACAAAAAAAAAATAAAACATGGTGGCACCTATAGCTGAGTGAGTAGGGCGCCAGCCCCATATACCTAGGGTGGCGGGTTCAAACCCAGCCCTGGCCAAACTGCAAAAAAAAATAAAAAAATAGTTGGACATTGTGGTGGGTGCCTGTAGTCCCAGCTACTCAGGAGGCTGAGGCAAGAGTATTGCCTAAGCCCAATAACTGGAAGTTGCTATGAATTGTGATGCCACAGCACTCTACCCAGAGTGCCAAAGTGAGACTGTCTCTTAAAAAAAAATCAAACGAAGAAAACCCCCAAAGACTGTAACAAATAAAAGAGTAAAATAGCAGGCACCATAAAACAAAGATGATGGTTCTTTTTATTAAAGGTAGAGTATCAATGTCTTTATATAGTGATCAAGAAAATGCCATGAAGGCTATCTGTAACAGTACAATCAAAATATTTCTGATTGTATATGAAGCCCATTGTGCCCTATGATTGCACCAATGTACACAATTATGATTCAATAAAATTATAAAAAAAATAAAGAAATAGCAGAAGACATTAACAAGTGCATTAACAAGTGAATGCACCTAACTAAGTACGTGGAGAGAACTCTGAGAAAAGAAATAGCAGAAGACATTAACAAGAGAGAACTCTGAGAAAAGAAATAGCAGAAGACATTAACAAGTGATATTACATGTCCATGGCTGGGGAGGATCAATGTTTGTTAAAATGTCCATAGAAAGATGGAGATTTTACCTCGTTCATGTTTACATGGATGGAGATGGAACATATTTTTCGTAGCAAAGTATCTCAAGAATGGGAGAAAAAGTATCCAATGTACACAGCCATACTATGAAACTAATTTGTACACAGCCCTACTATGAAAATAATCATATGAAAGCTATAACCCAAATATAGCATGAGAATATGCAGAAAGGGGCAAGGGAGGGGAGGTTAGAGGAGAGGATGGGTGGAAGGAGGTTAATTGATGGGACCACACCTACAGTGCATCTTAGAAGGGTACAGGTGAAACTTACTAGATGCAGAATATAAATGTCTTAACACAATAACTAAGAAAATGCCATGAAGGCTATGTTAACAAGTTCAATGAAAATATTTCAAATTATATATAAAACCAGCACATTGTACACAATGATTACATTAATATACACAGTTATGATTTAATACAACAAAAGATAAAAACAAAAACAAGAACCACCCCTTCCTAAATGTCCATACTACTCAAAGTGAGCTACAGATTTAAGGCAATACCCAACAAGGCACCAACACCACTCTGTGAAGAACTTAAAAAGTAATACATTCTTCCATATGGAAACAGAAAAAATATATAGCCAATGCAATTCTAAGAAATAAAAACAAATCTGCAGGCATTACAAAGGGCTAATAACTAGAATATACAGAGAACTCAAGCTAATCAACAAGAAAAGAGAAAACAATCCTATTTATAATTGGAACAGTCTTGAACAGAAACTTCTCTGAAGATGACAGACAAATGACCAAAAAAACCACATGAGAAAATTCTTATTTATCATTCCTATTCATCAGAGAAATGCAAATAAAAATCACTCTGAGATATTGCCTAACCCCAGCAAGAACAGCCATATCACAAAATCCCAAAGCTGTAGTTACTGAAATGGATGTGGAGAGAAAAGAACAGTTTGGCACCGCTGGTGGGATTGCAGACTAATACTACCTTATTGAAAGAGGTATGGTGAATCCTCAAAGAGCTAAAAGTAAACTGTTCAGGTGATCCCACAGTCCCATTACTAGGTATTGACCCAGAAGAAAAAAGTCACTTTACCGTAAGGACATTTGCACTAGAATGTTTGCAGTAGCTCAATTCATAATTGTTAAGGCATGGAATGAACTCAAGTGCCCATCAACCCATTGAATGGACTAATAAACTTTGGCATATATATACACCATAGAATACTATTCAGCCATAAAAGATGGGAACTTTACATCTTTTGTGTTTACCTGGATCTCTCAGGGTTCTCTCCATAGAGATCCTTCACATCCTTTGTTAGGTGCATTCCCAGGTATTCTTCTTAGTAAAGTATCACACAATTGGAAAACCAGTTTCCAATGTATTCAATACCAATATGAAGCTAATAGATAAACATCTACATGCCCACAGGAGAGAAAAACACAATTAAATTCAAGGAGAGGTGAAGTGGGGAGGGAGTGAAGGGAGATGGGAGGAGGGAGAAGAACTGGCAAGTTCTCACCTAATGGTTAGAGTATAAGGGTATATGGCACACCCAGCGAGTGAAGGGCTCCATTAGAACTTGAACTTTACCTTAGAAACACAAACAGTGCAACTTAATTGTACCTTCATATTAATTTGAAATAAATTTAAAAAATATGTATCAATTAAGAGGGGGAACATCAAAAAAGTGAAACTGAGAGAAGAGAAGGCAGTTCCTCAGTTTTATTTTATATACTTCCTTATGAACACATAACAGATATGTATTGTTTTGTGTTTAAACATAAAACATAATAGAAATATCAATAAAAATGTATTTTTTCAATAGAGTACTCTTTCCCTATTTCCTTAGAAATCTACATTACCTTCTCTTAATTTCTAATAAAATCCCTGATGAATCCATTAGAGAATTTCTTGATGAATATTTTCTCTTTCAAAAGTTGGCAGCCTGAAAAAGAAACAACCACTAATGTCAGGAATCTTGCCTTAGGTAAAGCATAGAATCATTCTGAGCTTCATTTCCATCATCTATAGACCTGCAAAAATGAATCCAGACATCTATTCTAAAGAAATTTTGACCTTTTCGGAGTTTTTTGATTCTAATTTATATCCACAGATAAAATAGTTTAGGTTGAATACTAGCAAAAAGCTAGCTAGGACTAGATAAATTGGTAATGTTCATTACCAATAATTTTTAAAGTGCCATATTTTTGTGGCAGCTAAAGAATGATGAGGAAAAGCACGTAACATCTTTTATTTCAGTAATTTACTTCTTTCGAGATTAATGCTTTGCAGTAGTCATTAAAATAAACACTTTTCAAAAGGAACTGAAAGTTTACCCACTAACCCAGTTTTCTATTGTTTTGTAGTTTTGTATTCTCATCTCTATAATGATATTTTCTTTGATTTGCTCAAAAATATATTCAATTTAGTCCTGAGAATTAACTCATTTTTTTTTCTCGTTTATTGTAACCTCTTGAAAGACAGAGAATAAGCTTTGGAATCAACAAAATTTAAACCTATGTTAATCAGTTACTTTCTCTTCATGCTCTTGCTCAAAAAATGTTCAGTAAATAAGAATTTTTTTTTTTTTTTAGAGACAGAGTCTCACTTTATTGCCCTCGGTAGAGTGCCGTGGCAACACAGCTCACAGCAACCTCCAACTCCTGAGCGTAGGCAATTCTCTTGCCTTAGCCTCCTGAGTAGCTGGGACTACAGGCGCCCACCATAACATTCGGCTATTTTTCTGTTTTTTTTTTTTCTTGCAGTTCATCCAAGGCTGGATTTGAACCCGCCACCTTTGGTATATGGGGCCGGAGCCCTACTTGATGAGCCACAGGTGCCACCCAGTAAATAAGAATTTTTATTAGCAAAACCATAACATAATCCAATTATATTTTATTCTTTTATGTCATTTTGTCATATACAAATAAATACACTTACACCTGATTAATTATTCAAGTAATTTCTTACCACATGTAATTAACATATTTAATGGTTATTTGTTCTTAATTTATATGTAAATAATTGGTGCTAATGATCTTACAAGATGATATTTTATAACCTTCAAATGTCTGTTTAATATACTTTTTCTTAGGAATTAAAAATTCCTTCAGAAAAATTGTTCCAGGGAAATAAAATCTCCAATGTACACATGTTGAACTGAAAGTCTTAAGAAGCTAATTATTTTTTCTAATTAGTTACCTAATTATATGGCCAGTCAGCTCCAGATTTTGTAATAAAATGAGACTCACTCAATCCTCTGGTTCATTTTGTCCCTTTTATTGCCTCATATTTTCTAAAGCATTATTCAATTTATTTTCTGGCAAAATAAACATAAAGTTAAAATATGTCTAGACTTTTGCAAGTCTTATTAAAATGTGCTCCAGATGAGAAAATGTAACTATTTTAGTTCACGATATATCTGCATTCACAATTAGCTCTTGTCTCTCATTATAGTGGTGTTGCCAAGACAGCAAGACAGTAAAATGACAGAAGCAGAATATAATATTGGGATTCCAACAATGTTTCCAGATAATGCACAGTTGTCACATGTGGTGGTGAGAGCAACTGATAGAAAGAGAGTGTAGAAATGGGGCAACGATAGAGTGTTCTTTCATGTGGCTGAAATTACAACTTGGCTCATGTACAGCACACAGAAAGCAGGGAGAACTGCACCCTTGTCTGCAGGCAGACTACTCAGGTTTATTAGCAACATTGTCCACATGTGTTCAATGTGGTTCTCAGTTGCCAATGATACTACAAGATTATTGTAAAACTCCTGTCTTCTCCTTTAAGAAGCCCAGTCTTGCCATTATCACATTGACTGGCATGAAGGAAATGAAGATTATCCTCTTCTGTATCTTCCAGTTTCTTTTGAGAAATTTATAGGAATACTCATTGGGGTAAATAATGAAGAATCACTAATATCACTGTGAATCATGAATTTCTGAGAGAATCATGAATTTCTAAAGCATTTCATCCTCACTAGGCTATGGCTTCAGTCTATCTGAGGTCATCCATGGACAAATTCACCTGATTTATATCTCTTGGCTTTTCCCTGCTACTAGAAACATATAATGATGGAGTTATGACTTATAAAGTAGTTATGAAATTTCAGAACTATATTATTGTATTTCCTAAGTCAGTAAAAAATGTCATCTGTCTTTTCACTCTGCAAAAATAGTCACCTGCTAGACACTTAAGGGGATTATTTGAACAGGACTCCCCCTATTAAGTAGAAATCTCATTTAACCAGGCATCTATTCTCAATGTTGTGCAAAGCATTTGTGTTTATGACTACACTAATCTATGTTCACCTACAAATACTCCTTAAAGCACCGATTTTCAATCTCTGTTTGATTAGTTGGTTTTGATGGGTGTCAGTACAGGTAGACTTTTAAACAGCGTTCCATGGGGAGGAAATTCCTAAATAGTAATGCTATGTGCAATGCTAATTCTTTTGAAAGGTTAAAAAAAAAGAAAAAAAACTTCAATGTGCCTTATATAACATGATTTATTTATACTCTGTCACTAAGGAGAGTCAGCTGCATTTATGTTCAGGGTGAACAGAACAACTCATTTGTACCTTCTCATTCAGTTGATGACTACCCATTTACCCAACTGACTGACAGCACTAGGTTAGGTAATGAGAATTTTTCAGATACATTAACATGTTTGGAATGGAAACTCTCAAAAATACTTAACATAAGAAATCTGTGAGCAGAGAAGTTTTAGCACCAGGATTTTTGAATCTGTCTCTAGTATTAATTATAATTTTAATTTTCATCACAGAATATCACAGAATGTCATACATCACAACAGTTACTAAGAGACTAATGCAATCTCAATCCCAAATTGGATCCCTCCAAACTCCCTTCAGTATTCTCAGTACCTGGTAGTGGCTAGCAATACCCATGTGAGTTTATTAACCACACCTATGGTGCATCTTAGAAGGATACTTACGGTGAAACTTACTAAATGTAGAATATAAATGTCTGAACACAATAATTAAGAAAATCCCATGAAGGCTATGTTAACCAGTTTGATGAAAATATTTAAAATTGTATATAAAACCAGCACATTGTACCTCATGATTGCATTAATGTACACAACTATAATTTAATTTAAAAAAAAGAAAAAGAAGACTCTAGGATTATAAAGCACATTCTTAAATTGAAACAATAATATATAACTTGGAGGTGGTAGGGGCAATAGATTCTAGATTACATATCTTTTGAAATCAAAACCTGACTATGACTTCAAAATACTATTAAATATGACTCCTTCATTTATGTATGGAAACCACAAAATATATCAAATGCTACTATATTTACAACCCTCTCTTCTCCAGACCTCTACTTAATTCTTATATGTATTTTTTGGTTTTTATTTAATGCTGAGTATTTACTTTCTTCTTTTCTAATTTTTGTCATTATTGACAGCTTATTGTATCCTGAACTGTGTGGAATACTTTACACTGCATATCTCAAATAAACCTTCAGAAGACTTTATGCAATAGAAACTATATTATATCTGTTCACCAATATGAAACCTGAGGTTTGGGGAAGTTACTTGACTTGCTAAGGTGCAAGAGAGTAATGGGGACATGATGTGGATCCTGCTAGTTGACTTCAGCTTTCCCATTCTTACTGTCCTTCCCACCCCACCCTTACTATCTGACTGATACTATCTGACATCCATCCTTTATTTCCTAATCATTCTAATCTTTATACCACTAACAAACCTATTGGAAAACAAACTACTCAAATGAAGAAATAGTCCTAGTAGTATAACACATTTCCCTGGTCTTGTAAACTAGAAATGGAGAAACAATCTCCCTAAGACATATCAAGGAATAAGCACTTCCCATCCTCACCCTCAGCACCCAAAGCTGAGATTCTAATTAAACTATTCCTTGAAAATTTATTTGTTTTCGACATGATTGAATTTTGCTAATAGCTATGTCAGTACTAAACAAATCAAATTTTTAAATTCTTTCCCTATGTACTTCGTGCATATTGTGCCAGACCCCATTAATTACTACTTCATAACATATATGCTTAATTATACATTATAGTACATATATGAATAATAGTACATTAAGATCTTGTCCCCATGCATATAAGCATGTACATTATATGTTTAACCATACATAGTACATTAAATTAATAATTGGAAATAGCACATAAAGTCAAATCATTTCTCATCACCATGCATATCACCTCCACCAGCCCACTCTCTTAACTACCAGACCACAGGAAACCAGCAACTTGCTTGGCAAGTATATCTCTTCTTGCTCCAGGCCCATTAAACTTGGGGGTAGCTATGTTGAAACTATACCTGGCATCTGGTTCTTACTTTAGGGCCATTAATCTAAGACTGCCCACTCTTTCCTCTTAAATAAGATATCTCGATGAATTAATTCCTAATCAGCCCATGCCCAACATAACTGTGCTGTCATGCCTCTGGTATTCTTAAATTTTCGGGTATGCTTGGACTCACCATCGGCCTCCTAGCCTGTGCCCAGACCATTTATTGTAGACGAACCTTATGTGTACCTCCAGGTACATGGGTCATGAGAGTTGATGGTACCATGTCAGATAGTACCATGTCATGAGAGTTGAAATCAAGAACAAAAGGAAGCTGGTGTCAACTTAATTAGTCATTGAAAGAATTACAACTGAATTATTTTAGAATTAGACTTTATTTCAATGCCTTCAAATTTCTCTCTCTTTTCTGAATTCAAGTAGATACAGGGAGCCACCAGTATTTTATACATGTAGGAAACTTGGTTTCCACTAACTTAGTTCCAATCACAGTGGAAAACCTGGTAGGGTGATAGCACTTTGAGGAGGCCTCCTGCCTTAGTCAAACATTTATTGCACAAAATAACACTTTCTAAGATTTTCTGTTAAATCCTACCCTGGTAGTCCCTTTTTGTGTTGTTTCAAATCTCACTAATAGACTTCAGCTTAATTCAGTTTTATTTATTCTTTACTTATTTTATTATAGTAAAACTGCCACTTATAACTTGAAGCATTACTTCATTTATACATGTGTTGGGTAAGAGGATTTTATTGTTTGTTGTTTGTTTGCTTTTGTAAACATTACAAAGCAAGTTGTAATGAAATATAGCTTTCAATTCAAATTTAAATTGCACATGAAATTTAGGCCCACCCCATATAAAGAAAAATTTGCTTTGAAGAATGAAAATATAAATACAAGATCATGTCAGCAAAGAGCAAGAGTTTGACTTCCTCTGTCCCCCTCTGAATACCCTTGGTATCTTTCTCTTGCCATATTGCATTGGCAAGAACTTCCAGCACTATGTTGAATAGCAGTAGTGATAATGGACATTCTTTTAGAGTGCCAGTTCTGTGTAAAAACATTCTCAGTTTTACTACATTCAGCATGATATTGGCTATGGATTTGTTGTAGATGGCCTCTATTAGCTTAAGAAATGTCCCATCACTGTCTATTTTATTAAGTGTTAGAAAACTCCAAGAATTCAACCACAAGGCTCCTAGAGTGATCAAGGAATACAGTAATGTCTTGGGATGCAAAATCAATGTCCAAAAATCTGTAGTCTTCATATATGCCCCAAATAGCCAAGCTGAGAATCAAATCAAAGACACAATACCCTTCTCACTAGCTTCAATGAAAATGAAATACTTGGGAATATACCTCACAAAAGATGTGAAAGATCTCTACAGAGAGAACCATAATACTCTGAGAAAACATAGAAGAAGGCATTAACAAATGGAGAATCACATTGTTAAAATGTCTGTACTACCCAAAGCTATCTACAGATTTAATGCAACTCCCATCAAAGCACCAATGTCATACATTGAAGAACCTGAAAAGATAGCACTGTGCTCCATGTAGGACCAGAAAAAAACATGAATAGCCAATGTAATTCTAAGGAATAAAAACCAATCTGGAGGCATCACATCAACAGACTTCAGTTTATACTACAAGTGAACACTGATCAAAACAGTTTGGCAGAAAAATAGAGATATAGATCTATAGAACAGAATAGAGAATCTAGAGATGAAACCAGCCATGTATTGCCATCCTTTCTTTGATAAACCAAACAAAAGTATACACTGAGGGAAAGAATCCCTATTTAATAAATGGTGCTGGGAGAACTGGTTAGTCACATGTAGAAGACTGAACCTGGACCCACACCTCTGATCATTTACAAAAATTGATTCTTACTAGATGAAAGATTTAAATTTAAGACACAAAATGATAAAAAATTCTAGAAGAAAACATGAGAAAATCTTGGGAAAAAATGGCCTGGGAAAAGATTTTATGAAGAAGACCTTGTTGGCAATTACAGCAACATAAAAAAAAAAAGGGACACTATCAAGCTAAAAGACTTCTGCACAGCCAGGGGTAAACTAATTAAAGCAAACAGAATGGGAGAAGATATTCGCATGCTATGCATCAGACAAAGGGCTGATAACTAGAATGTATAGAAAACTCAAACTAATCAACAAGAAAAGAGAAAACAATTCCATTTGTAAGTGGACAAGAGACATGAACAGAAACTTCTCTGAAGAAGAGAGAAGCATGGCCAACAAACAGATGAAAAATTGCTCATTGACCCTAATTATTAGAGAAATGCAAATCAAAACTACCCTAAGATATCACCTAACCCCAGTGGAGAATGACCTACATAACAAGGTCCCAAAGATACAGTTGCTGGAGTGGATGTGGAGGCAAGGGAACACTTTGATTCTGCCAGTGGTATCGCAAACTAATATAGCCTCTATGGAAAGAAATGTGGAGAATCATCAAAGAGCCCATGGTCCCATTGCTAGGTATCTACCTATAAGACAAAAATCATTTCACCATAAGGACATTTGCACTAGAATGTTCATAACAGCTCAGTTCATAATTGCCAAGATGTGCAATGAACCCAGGAGCCCATCAACCCATGAATGGTGGTTTATGTATTATTATGTTTAATAAATGGTGGTATAGGTATACCATGAAATACTATTCAGCCATAAAATTATGGAGACTTTACATCTTTGATATTAACCTGGATGGTGTTGAGGCACATTCTGCTTAGTAAAGTATCACAAGAATGAAAAAACAAATTTCTAATATACTCAATACTAATATGAAACCAATAGATAAGCAACTATATGCTCACATCAGAGAAAAACACACTGAATTTAAATGTGGGGGAAGGAAGAGGCAAAAGGGAAAAGTAGAAGGGGGAGGATGATTGGTAAGCTAAGGTGCAGAATGTAAAGGTATACCCTATACTCCCTGGGTGAAGGACTCAACTACAACTTGAACCTTACCTAAGAAATGCAAACAATGTAACCTAATCATTTGTACCCTTATATTTATCTGAAAATTTAAAAAATAAAGGAATAAAAATATAAACAAATGCAGAATAAGTCAGAAAAATGCATTGCCATAACCATATATTTTTAAGATATTAAATTATATATAATTTTGAATTCTTCAAGTTAATAACTTAAGAATGACAAATCATTTCAAATTTACTATATTTTCCCCAAATGGAATGATGTTATGATTTACGGTTTTCTTAGTTTGCTTTTATGTTTTTCTTGAAGCATAACATTGCCATGCTTTTTGTAATACATACTTTCATCTTCACCAATCTAAGAAGTGAAATAAATTAGACATGAATTAAATGCCGCCAAATTACTTAAACCAGAGTTAACTTAAATATGACTCAGAGATTGTATCAGATTAAAATAATAGATTTGAGCTAAGTGTCACAGCTCAGTAGCACTGGCCCTGCAAACCAAGGATGGAAAGTTAGAACCTTGAGTAGGCCTGATTAAGAATAAAAAGAAGAAAAAAAGAAAAGAAAGATAATAAAAGAATAGTTTTGCTAAAATAAATGCATATAAATTCTCCAAACAATCTGAAAAATGACAGACTTACACAAGTGTCAAGACAAAAATATGGCTCTAAAGTTGCTCATCATTCTATAACTCATGCAGTTGTGAATCTTTCTCTATAGCATAAACATTATTTTAACTGCAATGAGCCCAATAAAGAAATTATATGAAAAGGATTGTGAAGAGTCAGGATATAAAGTATTTGCATAAATTTGCATCACTTACACAAGCCAAAAAAATTTTACTCACCAGCCAAATTTGGTTTAACAGATGAGAGCTTATGGATTCAGACTCCAATTTATAACTACAACATTTGTTTAGGAGACCCCTGTATTATCTACTGTTACAAGTGCTCCTGTTTCTCTTTCTGCACACATGTCACAATTGAATGCCCTAAGTTTGAGGAATGTATTTGCTTAATGCCCATTGTCTTGTACTAAACTAGTAAGTTCCACAAGGGCAAAATCATTAACTGCTTTTCTCCTATCCTTCTCAGTGTCATGTTCAGGGCAGAACATATAACAAGTGTTCAATAAATATATTTTTAATGAACAAATGAATAAATAAGACAGCAACTTTCTCAGAAAAAACAAAAATCAGATCATTTGACTGCCTGATTTAAGCCATCTCATTTTAATGCAATTCTGGTTTCTTTCAGATTTCTGAGTCTGTCTCTGTCTCAGGAAGGGGAACAACATAGTTCATAGTAATCTGAACAGAGCAAAGAAATTAGAGCTACTAACTCACTTTAGATAATTTTGGTTCAGAATATATTTGGAAGTGTTTAGAACATGTTTAGGTTTGGAAAATTGATGTTGGATAAGCATTTTTAATGATCCCATAAAAATGTTTAGAACAAGTGACATAATGGACATTGGAGATTCAAAAGAGGAAGAGTGGGAGGGATTCCCAGAAAAAAAATTTATCTATTGGGTACAATATGCACTGTTCAGGAGATAGGAACAGTAAAAGCCATTTCTTTGGATGACAGGAACAGTAAAAGCCTAGATTTCCCATTATACAATTAATCCATGTAACAACAACAACAACAAAAGGTTTGTGCCTATTAAATCTATTAAAATAAACATGAAAATAAATAAATAGAGGGGTGGAGCAAGATGGCGGCCGAGTAACAGCTTCCTTGCGGCTGGGCACAGTGAGACTGGGGAGAGAGGACTTCAGGCATCTCTGGCAGGTGGTATCTGCCCAGAAAATTCCCTTTGGGGACACAGGGAGACAGTGTGAGGCTTCTGGACACCCTGAGGAAGGCAAAAGTGGCAGAGATTAGGCAAGTGATCATTGCCTGAGCAATGATCATTCAGTCTGAGCCTGTCAGTGGCTGTGGGTGGGGCAACAGTGGGACTGCAGGCTGGAAAGGCCTTGCCTGTGAGCTGTTTGGGTTTCTTTTGGACTTGGCACTCAGTTGAACTGCCTTGGAAGAACTTGGGCAGGAGTGCGGGGGCATTTGAGTGTTGTCTGGGGCCCCAGACTGGGACACCGAGCCACACGAAGCTGCCAGTGTTTGGTGGTGGGGTGTGTGGAGCCATTGTGGGAGAACTGCCCTGGCAAGCTCCACCCTCAGTGTCGCAGAACAGGCATCAGGCGGGAGCAAGTAATCAAGTGCGGGGACTAAAGGCAGGGACTGAGAAGCCTCACAGCCTTAGCCCTCAGGGGCATAGGGTGAGACCGGTTTTGGCACACTGGGTAAGTGGATAGCCATTTAAGGAGTGATCCCAACCACAAGCACTTTCCTGGGAAAGCTTCTGCTTAGCCCAAGTTAGCAATTTAAAGTGTATTCAAAGCAGGCTGAGGAGGATTTAAGCTCTCAACCCCACAGGGTTTGAGAAATCATTAGAAATATTAGAAATCACTTCCTACAAAGATCCAGTAACAACAGAGTGATTCTGCCAGGGTCTGATCTGGGAGAGACACCTCCCCAACTCTGAGGACAGTCATAGGCAACAGTGA
Organism: Arctocebus calabarensis; assembly: GCA_963573935.1. Classification (NCBI taxonomy): domain Eukaryota; kingdom Metazoa; phylum Chordata; class Mammalia; order Primates; family Lorisidae; genus Arctocebus; species Arctocebus calabarensis. Next base: position 766 of record CAUYON010109960.1, on the reverse strand, counting down.
AAAACAATCATGAGGTGGAATCAACAGAAAAACTCTGGCAATATGAATAACCAGAGTAGATCAACTCCCCCAAGGAATGACAAGGTAGATGAAGCACAAGATCCCTTGCATAAGCAAATGACTGAGATGTCAAAAGTTGAATTCAGAGTCTGGATAGCAACTAAGATCAGTGCAATGAAGGAAAAGATGGAATTAGAATTTCAAGGAGTAATCCAAAAGACCCAAAAGATGTCTCAAGAACTGAATGAGTTCAAAGAGAAAATGACCAAAGATATTGATACATTGAGACAAGAAGTTGCAGCCCTCAAAGATCTGAGAAATACGGTAGAATCCCTCAGTAACAGAATGTAGCAAGCAGAAGAAAGGATTTCTGACATGAAAGACAAAGCTTTTGAACGCTCCCAAACCTACAGAGAGCTAGAGAAATGGAAGGCAAAAACGGATCATTCTCTCAGACAGCTCTGGGATGACTCGAAGAAAACCAATATTCTCCTAATAGGGATACCTGAAAATGATGAAGTGGCATCACGAGGCACAGAGTCTCTTCTTTATGAGATTATGAAAGAGAACTTTCCAGACATGCCAAGAGATTCTGAAATTCAGATAGCAGACAGTTTCAGGATCCCAGCATGACCCAACCCAAAGAAGACATCCTCCAGGCACATCATAATTAAGTTCACGAAAGTTAATATGAAAGAGGAAATTCTGAAAGCAGTCAGATGTAAGAAATCCATTACCTACAAGGGGAAGAATATTAGAATAACTG
>CAUYON010109959.1:0-20063 GCA_963573935.1 Arctocebus calabarensis | reverse complement strand
TGTCTTTATATAGTGATCAAGGAAATGCCATGAAGGCTATCTGTAACAGTACGATCAAAATATTTCTGAATGTATATGAATCGTGCCCTGTGATTGCACCAATGTACATAATTATGATTCAATAAAATTATTTAAAAAAATTGAATTGAAAACATTTTAACCTATAATAATTTCATTCATGTATATCAACCCCCTAAAGGTAAGTGAACTGAGTAAAGATTAAAATACAAGGAGAAAGACCAAAGACTGATTGATTGATTGATTGAATAATCTATTTTAAAATGTAAATAGGTAATAAATAGTGAAGTCCTCTTCTTACTTCTCCCACTTTGGCAAAATAGGTATACAGAAGAGAACAAAGAAAGGATTATGTAATTGGCATGAATTTGGCTTTATGAATAAAAGTCTATCAGCTGTATAGGAATAGCTGTGGAGGTGTATTCAAGAGAACTGAACTATGTTCACATAAAAAGAAATGGTGAATGGTGTTTTTCTAAATGTGAAACTATGCAGAACCATGCTTTGCAATACCGGGAAATCTGCAAGGGGAGTGCTGAGATCAATGTCATTATCCAGAAGGCATTACTGAAATAGATTTTAAATCCTTTGATGTAATTGCTTGCTGAGTTTGCCATTACAGCAGCTCTATCCTTTTGACTGATTGAGGCCCTTTAACAGCTCCAGTTTTACTGAGACTGCCAACATACTCAATGTGGAATCTTAAAGTTGGACAGATGTTTGATGTTTAATTTAACTAATATGGCACACCATGAGTCAACAAAACACATTTTGTGTTAATGCCAAAGAAAAAAAAAGAAAGAAAGAAAAAAAGAGGTGAGGGACAGAAATACATGCAGAGTTAATCTTCCTGTTTCAGCAGACAAGCCTTTGCTCTTAGAATTATAAACATGAATTCTGATTTGAAAACCCTATGGCATTTTCCCTGCCCCTTGAGAAATGCAGGGAATGCTCCTTGATTCCAATGGAGCATTTACAATCAGAACTCAATGAATAAATTAACAGAGCATAAAATCCTCAAGTGATGTGTGAGGAGCAACAAGATGAATTTTTTTTATTTGGACAGTCCTTATTTTCCATGAATCCTGGAATAATTCGTATTCTTTGTAATGTTTTTCTTTATCTTTCCACATCTATGACAAATAGACAATAATGCATCTGATTAGCTTGTCATTAAGTTTTCTCACTGCTTGAAAGACTGGGTTGACCAAAACCAGCAAATTTTATTCATGATATTTTCACTATGGATTATGGTTAATAAAAAAAATCTATATTTAACACCTTCTAGTAAAAGATATTTCTCCTTCTCAAACAAACAAACAAAAAAGTATAGTGGCTCTGCATTTTGTTTAAGAATATTAGCTTGAATTAAAATCATTTCCCTAACATAGTTTTTAGGGAAAAAGCTGAAGATTATTTTTAATGTGGTTTTAGCTACAGCAAGACAATCTCAATGCCTTTTGGTCCCAAGTTTGACAGTTTTACAGTAATAATAAGACTATTAATAATGGGTGTAGGGCTGCTAGTTGTAATGGTAGTCATAGAATTAAAAGAAAAATTCACAAATAATGAATGGCCTTAACAAACGCATGGTAGAGTCACATACTATAACTTGCAGGGCACCTTTATCAATATTACAATTTTACTTTCATGATAATTTTATGACATAGATAGAGAAACTTATCATTACCCGAATTGTGTAAATAAGATAAGTGAGGTCTGGAAAATGGCAACTTCTTAAACTTCATTTAACTGCTGGATAACTCAGAACTACATTGCCATTGTCTGTGGCTGACCTTATTCAATCTTCAACTCTTGACTATTACCACCACATGGCCAAAGACCTCTACCCAAAATCACATTGTTAGTGTAAACTGTCTGGCATGTCCCGAGGCTCCTAGTGAAAAATAACACTTCTTTCCACCCAGATTTTCCAAGGGTTCATAGTTTATTTTCTAGGAGCTGGTCAAGAGCAAAAACTGTCTTTGCAATGAGCAGGGTTTGGATAACCCAGGCATGCTGATTAATTCCTGCTTCAAATTAGTTTGCTCATTACCTTCTAATAATGTTTTCAAGACATATTTTCCATTATAATTGTAAATGCCATAGGGCAGAGATTATAAAAAATTCTTCATCTTTGCTTCACAAAAGTGCACAGAAATTTAAAGTGCTTGAAATTAGTAATTGAAAAGATGGATCATGAAAATAATTTAAACAGGATAAGGAAAATAAAGAATAGAGTCATTTCTTAGATGAGTCTTTTTTTATTATATTCTTTTGATATTTTTGAGATTAGACTATTTTTATGTTTGAAATTAGCAAGTCCTAATTTCATCATATTTCTCTAATTTCTGCTTGAATATCAAATAGTTCCTTTATATTATTTCTCTATATCTTATCTCATGTATCTTATTATACATGGTTTAATTTTTTTTATATTTTCAACATTCCACTTGAAAATTTTCCTCACCAAATTTACCATTTTCTTAGGCATATTCTATTTTTTCAACATTATTGAAGTCAACAGTTTTGCCAAACTTTCAGTGTACTACATTATAGGGACACCCCCTCCCCCTTTTTATCCAGTCTGGAGTTACAAAATCTCTCTGTCTTCCAGTTTTTTTTTGTTTGTTTGTTTGTTTGTTTGTTTTGTTTTGTTTTGTTTTTTGTCTTCCAGCTTTTGCTAAAAGTTTCTTTAAGATACCCTCAACTTCTACTTTCTTTCTGGTCCCAAGACAATGCCACAGGTTATAGTTTTTCTTATGGCAGCATTTCAACTGCTGGTACTATTAATAATTTCTATTTGATTTGGCTTTTGTTGCATAATAAACTAGTTCAAGACAGCATCTTAAAACAGCAATTTATTATCACTCCTTATTCTGTGGGTTAACTGTAGTTGGTTGAGTGGTTCTAGCTTGAAACTTACTATGAGATCAGAGTGAAATGCCAGCTAGGGCTATAGTCATCTGAAGTCTGACTGGGTGTGATGTTGAAGACCTCTCATTTCCATGACTAGAAGTTAATGCTGGCTATAAAATGAAAGCTCATTCAAGCTCATTATAGTTTTACTCCCTTGAATTTTATATACTGAAGACCTAACCACTAATGTGATGGTATTTGGAAATAGAGACTTTGGGATATAATTACAATCACATGAGTTCATGAAGGTGGGGCCCTGCTCTAACTGGATTGATGCCTTTGAAGAAATACCAGAGCATTCTCTCTCTCTCTCTGTCTCTCTCTCTCTATATATATATATATATATATATATGGTATGTGTATACATGCACATATATGTATATTACTTCTCTCTCTCTTTCTGTCTTTCTTTCTCTATATATGTACATACAGAGAGAGAGAGAGATAAATTCCAGCAGTGTGAGAACACAGTGAGAAGGTAGCATTTGTAAGCCAAGAATAAAATCTCTACCAGAATCCAACAATGGATGATATTGGCCTCTTGATCTCAAGACTTCTGGCCTCCAGAACTGTAAGAAAATAAATTTCTTTCGTTTAAGCCAATTTGCCTATAATGTTATCTTATGGCATCCTAAACAGCTCAATATAAGCTGGCTCTTAAAGCTTCAGTCCCCAGCCCCCAGGCAGCCAACCAATACTGGTCCATGTCCTGTTAGGAACCAGGCCACACAGAGGAGGTGAGTTATGGCAAGCCAGTGAAGCTTCATCTGTATTTACTTTCACTTCCCATTGCTCACATCACTTCTGAGATTTGCATTCTGTCAGATCAGTGGCAACATTAGACTCTCATAGGAGCAAAAATTCCAAAAACCTTATTGAAAATTGCACATTCAAGGGATCTAATTTGAGCACTCCTTATGAGAATCTACTACCTAATGATCTAAGGTGGAACTCAGGCTCTAATGTTAGTTCTGGGGAGCAGCTGCCAATACAGATTATCACTAGCAGAGAGGTTTGATGATACAGAGACCATAATAAATCAATTTCTTGCGAACTCATATCAAAACCACCCCTCCCACAGTCTGGAAAAATTGTCTTCCATGACACTAGTCCCTGGTTGGGAACCTTTGTTGCAGAGCACCTGAACATAAAGTATTTATGTGATTTGGGTTTCCCACACTATGGTGTCTGGGATCCAAGAGAGAATATTCAAAAAGCAAGTGTTCCAAGAATCTCAGGATTCTTATGACTCAGCATCAGAAATCCTATTAGTTTTCAGCTTTTAGCTTGGAGGAGGCCAAGGTGAAAATTTCTTCTCCAAATCCGAGTTCATCCAACATCAGCTGCCTCCACCTTGTGGCCTAAGTTCGACCCCAAAGAGATCAAAGTCATGACCTGAGGTGCACTGGTGGCAAAGTCAGTGCCACCTCTGCCCTAGTCCCTGAGCTCAGCCCCTGGGTTTGTCTCCAAAAAAGTTGGTAATGACATCGCTAAGGCAACCTGTGACTGGAACGGTCTGAGGATTGCAGTGAAACTAACCATCCAGCACAGACAGGCCCAGACTGAAGTGGTACCTTCTGCCTCTGCCCTCATCATCAAAACCCTCAAGGATCCACCGAGAGACTAAAGAAACAAAAAAAATCATTAAACACAACGGAAATATCACTGTCAATGAGATTGTCAAAGTTGCCAGACAGTTGCAACACCGATCCTTAGCCAGAGAACTCTCTGGAACCATTAAAGAGATCCTGGAAATGGCCCAGACTGTGGCCTGCAATGCTGATGGCCACCACCCTCATGACATCAACAGTGGTGCTGTGGAATGTCCAGCTAATTAAAAAGGACAAGGGAAAGTGTTTCAGTAAAGAATGATTTAACAAACCCCCACCCCCAAAAAACAGACATCCCATTACATACTCATGAGAGGAAGTGAAAAGAGCCATCTTCTGTGGATGTGAAAAGGAGCTTGTGCTTAGAGGGAATTGTGAGCAGCCATCTTGAAGACTATCTGCCACACTTGATATCTGTGAAGTGAAAATTCATAGTTGTTTTCCTGGTCTTGCGTGATTTAGTTCAGACAAAACTGGGTAACTTGTGATCAGGTACAGGAGATTAATACAGTGGCATCCTTGTAAGATCAGGCAGTGGTGATTCCTGATTAAGGGTAAAGAGTCAAGTTTTAGCAGACATTTCTTCTTGATAATATATGAAAGAACATTTTTTAACCATGTGTCATATTCACTACTTAGGTTAAACTTGAGCCTAAAAAGTGGTGCAGTATTATTAATGGACTATACTTCTCATATTGCTTTAAATATTTCCAGAAGAACCACAGGATGCCTCAGTGCCCCTTTATGTTATGATTTTACATGTATATTAGAACACTTATCTCTAAATTTACAAAGACGCCTGCATTTTTTCATTTGATTATTATTCTAAAGTACCTATTATTAGTAGTACTATTATTAGTTATTATTAGTACTATTAGTACTATAATTAGTACTATAATTATTATTATATTAGTACTATAATTAGTACTATAATTATTATTATTATTCTAAAGTACCTACCTATTTTCATTAATAATTTTTAAGAAAAAGATTGGGCAGCAGGTCTACAATGCATCCTTTCCCATTACTGGTGATGCTGTGGCAGGAAGTTATGTCCACAAACTAATTTTTATTTGCTAAAGTTCTCCTCATCTGTGAAATGTTCACTTCTCTAGGATTGTTAATTATAAACAGACCTGCTAATCTGTGGATAAAGGTTGGCTGGAAAATATTCTGTGTGCAAAGTAACTGTTTGTATAAAATGGACACATTTCTCGACAGAAAAGGCTGTCTTCTGTGTAAATAGCCTGGCCATGTACATGACTTAAAGATATCACATATTAATCTAAGACAGAGCCTACCTTCAAGGAGGAAAAGGGAGTAAAAATCTATTGACAGTCAAGAATCTTTCCCTTCTTTACCTGTGCCCCATGATTACTCATATCCTTGAAACTGAGTAAAGTTAATATTGGGTAGTTTCTTTGATTTCTGTTGAATACAACTTGACCTTCTGATCCTTTGCATTATTTCAGTTATATTAACTATCATGTATTGACTGACAAGCAACTAATATGTTCATTTAGTTCAGTCTGTTAAAGAATGATGAGAATATTTAAAATCTGAAGCAAAAAGACAAAGCCAAATTTAATATTTAGCATATTGAAAAAGAGCAAGATGATTAGTCACATTCTTCTTTGAACATGCTACCAGTCCTATACAGGGTTTGGGAAAACAAAGTGCAAGAGTGGTTAAAATTCCTGAGCTCATGGTAGAGCCTGGTTCTTGGTTGAAATATTCATTGATTAGCTGCCATTGAAAATGTGTTTATTGAAATAAATCTTTTTCTGATTGGCTGATTTTCCAAAGGGTGGGGCTATCTCTGATTTGTTGACTTTAAAAAGTATACTCTCTGATAAGAATTGTTACTGATCAACTGAATGAATTTAAACTGCTCCTAGTGGCTTTTTGCTACCATATCATCTGGAGCATATCATCCAGAATAATCATTCCTTATCTTAGATTGTGGGGTTTTATTCTCTACTGAAAACAGAAGGAAGGGAGGAAGGGAAGGAAAGAAGGGAGAAATCCTGTTTGGGATTCTGTACCATAGATACATGTATTTGCAGACCTCTTTCTAAGACATACAAGTTCTGACTATTAAGTTCACAAACTGGTCCTAGAAAAAGTAATTTGAAGGGTGGAATCAGTGCTGGTGTCGGGGCAAGGCTTCCCAAGGGGAACCTTTGAAGATGAGCACAGTGATGTTCAGCAATAAGATGTATAGCTCATACTTCTTCTAGGATGAGTTTATGAATTAAATTGTTCAGCCTCATACAAAGCATGTAACATGTTGTTGCTTAGCATATGATAAGTATTGATTAAATGTTAATTATTATTACTTTTCAGCATATTTGTAAGTAAGGAAATTTTAGAAACACACAACTAAAATACTTTCCAAGACAGAAATACAAGATAAAGGAGTAGATTTTACTACTAAATTTGTCAATGACCTCCAGGGTTTGGTAATTGATTGTGTGTGTGTGTTGTCACAGAAAGAAATATTTTGTCTCTGATGCCCCGAGTTTCACCAAACCAGTTTTCAAATGTAGTTCTTCTATGACTAAGTGATTTTATTTAAAGTAAGAAAATCTTTAATAAATGTAAGAGCTGCGTTTTAAATTTTAAACTGTCCAGAGAACACTTTTGTATTGGGATTAGAAAATATTGAATAATTGAAAAAATGAATAATTGAAGAACTGAATAATTGATCAACATAATTGAATGGAATTTTTATTCCTAAATTCAAAGGTATATGTTTTAAAAATGCTTATACCAGAAGCTTTTTGTGTAATTCAAAGTGTGCCTTCTGTTCTCATTTACATTCCTAGAAATTTTAAAATCTTGATTTATGAGTAAATTCTAATTTTTTTGCTTCCATATACATAATTGAAATAAAGACACATAATTTTCAGGATCTTTCTCTCTCCTCTTTAATTTGTTTATAATGACACTTTATATTTGCTTTTATTTCTCCCTGCTCAGAACTGAAGAGAAGATACAATACTCTGGATGATAAGGTAGTTACACATACAGAGACTGGATAATAGCAAATATTGGGAAGGCTATTATTACGATAAACTGCTAACTGGTCTCTCTGCTTCAGTTCTTGGCTCTTCAGTCAATTCTCAACACAACAGTTAGAGTGATTGTGTAAAAATAAAAGTGAGATCTTACTACTAATACGACCTATCCAAATAGCTTTCTGTCTCACTCAAAGTAGGTGCCAAAGTCATTACATTAGCCTAAAAGAGCCTTACCTTGCTGCCACTTACCTGCTACTCACTACCTTTCTACTTTCATTATCACTATTGTTTCCCAAATTCACCCATTACAGCTACTCTGACCTCCCAATTATTCATTCAGTTCACCAGAAAGATATACTCTTACTTCACAACCTGTGCATTCCCCATTTCCTCTGCCTGAAATGCTTTCCTTTAGTCATGTATTCAAACCCTCACTTAATTACAACAGAGCAATCATAGTTGACCACCTCCCTACATTGACATCTCCCCAAGGCCTAATTTTCATAGGACTGGACAAGTACCACCTGTAGGTTTCAGTACGGTAGGCTTAGCTCCTTATGTTGACCACCTCTGTATGTTGCCCAGTTTATTACAGTCCCAGAGTGGTCAACTTACAGAAATTCTACTGTATGTTTATTTACACATATCGTTTTTTATGGTATAAACTTTCTAGGATCTGAGGATCCAATATTGAAAAAAAATCAAAATTCACTCTTCTCATGGTGCTGATATTCTAATGATGTCAGGAAACAAAACACTATATATATTATATTATAACATGTATACTATAGTGCTACATATATTATAGTATTTATAGAATCTTTTATATAAAGTATATATGTATAATATATATACACACTTATATACATAGGAGCATATCATAAAAGCTACATGATAAAAGCTACACTAAAACCAGAACATGTTATGATTATTAACATACATATCATAATATAAATGTAAAATGAAGTATATGAAGTCAAATATTTTTAGACCTAAGGAGAAAATAAATTCATTGGGAGATTTTTAACACTATGCTCAAAAATGATATATAATGCATATAAAAAAGTAAGAAAAGCTGTACAATGTTTAAGTGAATAATTGATACTCTTAAACTTGATAGTTATATCCTATCTACAGCAAAAATAGGATGATTATTTTGGTATAAATAAGAAATATTAATTTTAAAAAATCAACTAGCTATATAATTGGTTTAGAAACCCTACATTCCATGTTTGTCTTAGTCCATTTTATTTTGCTCTAGCAGAATACCTCAGGCTGGGTGATTTCTAAAGAGATCTGTGCAGCTCCTGGTTTGGCAAGGTAGAAAGTACAAGAAGCATGGTGCCTGCATCTGCTGTGCTTCTGCTCAGGGCTTCATGCTGCCATACAACATGCAGAAAGGTCAAAGGAGAAGCAGACTGTGGGAAAGGGCAAAATCCAAGGGTGTCCTGGCTTAGTGCAACTCACTGCTGTGGGGACTAATGCATTCCTACAAGAACTAATCCAGTCTTATCAGAGCAAGAACTAGCTCCTTACTCCAAGAATGGCTTCAAGTCATTTAGGAATCCGCCCCCAGGACTCAGCCACTTCCCATCAGGCTCCACCACCCTACATAGCCGTATTGGGGATCCAACTTCAATATGGGTTTTAGTGGGAACATAATCAAACCATAATGTTCTTTGTCCATAATGCAATAAAAATAGAAATCAACAAACAGGAATTTTTGTACTGACCTTAAAAGATGAGTAACTGACCCATGAGTTTAAAATGGAACCATTATGTAAAATTCAATGTCTCATATTCATTGCTTAGAACTAATGAAAATTAGACCTTAAATCTGTTAGGCAGCTAAAAATAAACTGAAAGAAAATATATAGCTTATTGTATCCACTTACATAACAATGTATATTTGTTGTTGTTTTTACCAAAATTCAAAAAAAATGAATGATACAAATTTATACATTCGAAGAAAGTTCCATAAATATCTAAGTCATTTTTGAAAAATAAACGCAAAGAGGTAAATTAACCCTACCAGATATGAAAAATACACTGATATTTTTGGTCACCATAATAATATAGTGTAGTACTGAATACTGAACCCCCCCAAAAATGTAACAAAAATAAAACCATTACTTATTTAAAAACACCAGAAGTATAACTTCTGATCAATCATAATGTATTTTAAGTTTTTACTAAACACCAGTAGTTATCCAATGTTTTTTAATTAAAATATACAAATATGCTATAACAATTAAAATTATTCACATGTTGATAGTAACAGCACCCAAGGTGTTAACTACTTGACTTTGAACTGTCATTTGCAGAAATTTATACCACTAATTAGAGGGAATAGTCCATATAAGAAGAGGCTTTCATTATTGAACAGTCTTTCAATTCCAAAGAGCAAAGAACTCAATAATGTCAAATTGTCTTGTAAGCAATTGGGATACATATCTTACAGAAGCTAAGTATTTCCTAGTGGTTTTGCATTTGTCTATAATGAATAATTTTTATAAATGGACTCCTTGATCATGCTAAGTGATAGTCGTTTGCCTCTAAAAATATTAGTTTTCTTATTATAACCTTTGTCATTTTGACCAGTGCATTCTTTTTACAATTTATCTTGAAAACTACATTATATGACATAAGAAAGGTTTCAGGCTATTTAGATCAAACTTACACAAAATTACAGAAGATTTAGTAATAATGAATCTTTGTTGAATGCTAAACTGATTATTCTCCATTTATACATATATATATACACACACATACATATATTTATTATATATATACAATATATACATACATATATATATTTTTTATTGATAGAGAAATATCCCCCAATGGACAGGTAGCTGTCTTTACTTTTATTCTTAGTTAAGAACTTCAGGAATATTTTTTATCAATGATGAGCACTTTTTAAAATTTTCAGCTTTCTTTCTTATCTGCATTATGGATTTATCTTTCTTTCTTCTCATACTCACTATATTCTTTGGAGCTTAGGTTTCTATAGTATTATCATATAATCACATTCACCTTTATAAAAACTTTTCCCTATTTTCCAAGATTATTTTCATTAAAGTCATATGTCTTGTTATAGAATGAAGAATTCATCAATTCTTCTATAATTAACTACCTAACTGATATTATCAAAGCCGTGATTTATAATAACTCTTTACTGATGATAGAAAAAGTTCTGATTATGTAATAATAATAGTATTTCTTCAAAAACTATAAACATTTATTCAATGACAACACACCTTGACCCAGTCTTTTACTAATCAACACTCAATGGAAACAAAAAAAGATACGGGCTGAATAATGACCTATTTAAGAGTGTTATACGCCTTGATGGAGACAAAAGCCTGAAGCATCCTAACATTTTGCTGAAAATCACTGGCATGACGCAGATTGATAGAAGGAAAAAGCACACAAATTTAATGAATGCATATATATTGGACCCTTTAGAATTAAGATCCACAGATACCGAGAAAAATTGTCCATTTGTATGCATGGTTTCAATAAAGTACAGATACCCATGCATAAATATAATTAAGCAAAAAGGATATCATCTATTGGTAATAGAGTGTGTGGAGAAACCCAGCAAGACCTACCTAACTAAATTTTTCCCGCCTGAGCATGCATTTTTTCCTTCTCTCTGGAATGGGGGTCCTATGGCCTATAGTCAAACAAGGTAGGTCACGTAATTTCGTTATGACCAGTTTTTACACAGAATGATTTTAGGTTTTATGGCTGGTTTTCAAGGAAAGGTGTTCTGGTTTTTATGACCTGACTTAGAGAAGAGAGAGCCTAGTGGGGAATGAGACTAAGATACAGGAGGCCAGGAGAAGTTCAGAGAAAAATCTTTGCTCCCAATGCTGCTGCTGAGGCCTCCAATTTGGAATACTGTTCTGAGCCCCAACCACCAAGAAGCAGATAAAATATTGAGGACTGTGTTGTTTCAATTCAGCTGTCTTAAGACCATAGACAGCCAAGATCTACACCAACAAGGTCAAGCTATTGAAAATGTGTGTGTGTATGTAGAGGTAGGGGCAGAAAACAGTGGTAGACAGTAGAACTTTTGATAAAAGACAGACTTTTCACTAAAAATATCATTAGCTCTTATAGAATCAAGTTAAAAAGAAAACAGACCCAAGAAGAAATAGCACATCAGAACTTGGGTATAGACCAGAAGCAAAATACAACTATCTTTTATTTCTTGCATCTTTCCACAAAAATACGTTTAGAATTTAATACTATAATTATTAAATAACAACCTTTGTACACCATCACAATAAAGAATACTGTATAATAGAATTGGTTTTTCTGCTATAAAATGTTGTATGATTGAATATTCACCTAAACTCAGTTTGTTTTATGAATTTCTGTACCTATCTTATCCTCAAAATAGATTTAGTGAATTCATTTCTAAAACATTCAATATCAATGCAAACTGAAGTTATTAACAATTTAATCATATTAATAACAGGGATTTTGCATCTCACACTCTCTCTATTCTAATATAGTTTGTATTCATCTGAAGAGATGATTTCATTTCTTATTAGAACAAAAATAATCCAAAAGACTCTTGCATTTTAATTTCAAGTAATATGCCTCCCCTAATTACATAAATAATTCTGAATGAACATTTAAGATTTTTAATTTTTATTAAAGTAGTTAACATATTTCCTTGTTAAAAAATTAAATTACACTAATTTATTTGAAGTTGACACTTTTCAAATGTGCAATAAATATAGATGAGAAAAAGAAGATATGAGATTTCCAGATAATGTGATAGATTGAATGAGGTGTGTATGTCTGCTCTATCTCAAAGTTTACTGATAATAAAAGAATACAAAAGTTAAAAATCTTTTTCTAAAAACAAAGACGAGTTCAACATATCAACAAAATTTGAATGCTAAAGTGTCGATTCAGGAGTTGTGCCTGACCTCATGACTGTGGAAAGCTGGACCCTAAATACAAACCTCTGAAGGCAGCTTCTAGTGCTACAAACTGCTGGAGCAGTGGTTCTCAACTTTCCTAATGCCCTTCAATACCATTCCTCATGTTGTGGTGACCCCCAACCATAAAATAACTATAGCAAAGGAAATAATTATTAAAAATAATTAATAGTAAATTATTAAAAGTAAATTATTTCCTTTGCTAAAATAATCTTATGGTGGGGGTGCGGGTCACCACAACATGAAGAACTGTATTAAAGGGTCATGGCATTAGGAAGGTTGAGAACCACTGTGCTAGAGGATGGTTTGAAAATCTCTATTAGTAGTGATTAGATGTCCAAGAAACCCTCATTCGTTCTATGAAGCCAGGCAGTTCTCACCTTTCACCACCATAACTGAAGACTAAAGGCTTACTCTCCAGAGAGCTTGACTACATAGACTGGACTCCGAAGCAAAAGCACAGCTGAAGAGGGCAGAGTTAGGTGGAATGCAGTACTCAAAAAACAGGACCCAGTGGAAAGTGACCCATTAAACAGTGAAAACAAATAGCCTTAAAGAATGCTGAGAGCCACATTTGTTTACTGTATAACTGGAAAGAAATCTGAAGAATGCTTTCTAGGAAAAGATACTGACCTGAAAGAAAAGATCCACAGATACCGGCATTTGGGAACATCCCCATAAAACTGATGAGTTCCCTACTGCTAACATTACAAAAAAGTCTATAAGACCACCAAGAACCTACATAAACAGAATTTCCAAATAGCATTTTTAGTGCCTCAGGCTTAAGTATAAACAGAAAAGATTAACATAGATTTGAAGAGACTTAACCATTATTAAAAAAAGGACTAAAATAATATTTAAATAAAGGAACTCAGAAAAAAAACAATAACTATTATAGGGAAAAATAGAAAAGAAGAGAAGATTTTAAAAACTTTGTTTTTTTTTATTTTAAATGAGAATATTAAAAACAATAGATTCTTGGAAAACACTTGTCTCATAGCCTTAATAAAAATTTAATAGACGTTAATGGAATTTAAAAGTTGGAGAAGATTGTTAGATATTAGAAAGAAAAAAGACAAAAATGTGGGGGATTTAGAGATAAAAGATAAACAAAATTCAGAGGTCCTGTTTAAGTGGTTTTAATAAAAAATTAGATGTTACAGAAAAGAAGAAGAGGAATTGAAGAGAGAGGGAGGATGAATTATCTAAGAAATTATAAGATGATTTCTGAGAACTGAAGACATGAACATCCAGATTTAAAAGTTCAGGCCCTGTCAGTGGATACCATAATCAGTGACAGAAGATGAACAAAGCATTAAAAATAGAATGTCATTAAGCTTTTTCATAATACACTACAAATAGAAGATTGTGGAGCAAAGCCTTTAAAACGCTGCTATCAATCAGAGGTGAATTTTGAAGGGAGATATTTTCAGACTGCAAGATCTCAAAAGGCCACAAAAAACCTCCCATGCACTCTCACAAAGTCTGTGAGTAAATCAAGAAAAAGTGAATTCAACCTCTAGTGAATTCTTATCCAGTGCAGAAGAAAGACGAGAATCCCCAAAACAGTGATACAAGAAATTCCATGCCTCACCTCTGTAGTAGGCTTGAGAGAAAGCAGTCCAAATGGTGCACAAGTATGAAGGTTTTCTCTGCAAAAAAAAAAACATTATAGTTTTTCCTGATTATTTGAACATGTGAAAGCAATGTTTGCAGCTTAAATGGAATGTTTTGGAATTAGTTAGTGATAGGTAAATAAATATTTTTAAAGTACATTAAAGAAAAACTAGATGACATTAAAAAAGGTACAAAAATTGGGAATCAGCAATAACTATTTATAATCAAAATAATACGCACACTCAAATACTGATTCAACCCAAAAGATGACATAACCCTTCTAAGAGGATAGAGGCAAAGGAAGTGCCTGGAGAAAAGAGATGAGAAAAGATATATTCTCATTTTTCATGGAAGGAAATCCGCAGAAACATTTGCAATAAAACATAGCTAATGGAATTTTATTTCTTAATTTGGGCCAAGGCCCCCAAATAATATGCCCCAAATTCTAAACCATGGTTAAAAATAGGTTTTTGATACTTAGCTGAATAGCTAACTACAGCCCATGAATACAGTAGGAGCGGCCAGGAGAAGTATCAGAGGGAGAAGAGAGGCAAAGATGTGGGGATCGGTGTAATGATGTACTGTGAGTTCCATCTCCATCACTATGTGAGAAGAGAAGCAGCGTGGGCCCTTACCACTAGCACAGAGAAAAAACACTTCAACCTTCTTTAAGACAGGACACTGAGTTACTGAGTTACACTCCAGAGTTTGTTAGAACAGAAGGCACATGGCTGTTTACTGCAGACTAGACACAGACCATAGTCAGGGATAGATATCTTAGATCCACACCATGAGATCAATTGGAAAACAAAGGTCCCCAATAAGAAAGTGACTTTCTAGGTTTCCAGGAACTGAACTGTTGATGGGAGAATTTCAGTCTGGTTGGATATCAAAACAACCCATGAAGTGAGCTCATAAGAGACCAGTAAGGTCAATTTATACCTAACTTAAAGTATAAAAAAGTGTGCCATCTCTTATCAGTAAACTTGAAAGCCCCTCTCTGCTCTCATTACTCCCTTAGGACTTGACATCCAGGTCTTAGCAGATTAAGAAGAGAAGCATAGAAGAGCAAAGAAGTAGGAATGAAGATCAAAGAATCCAAGCCTCCCCAGGAGAGCAACGCTGTCTGTGGGGACAGCTTACAGCACACTTCAGGAAGAGAAGGAAGGCATCACGCCTCAATATTAAATGAAATCTAAGTATGTTACTGATATTTAGAACAAACATATTAATTATTGAATATAGCTTTGATTTAAACTTAAAATTAACCAAACAGGTTTTGTCCTTAATTTTCTCTGGGATCAAGGAAAATATTGGCTTCACCAAATAAATTTAAGGAGTCTATCAGAGATGTTTTAAGCCCTGCTGTTGTGACATGCCAGGAACTGTGCCTATTCAATGACACTGTTAGGTATAAAAACTGGAAAACAATGAAACAGAAGTGGGAGCACATCCTTTAGACTGTATAGAGGGATAGTTCAGAAGAAACCTTAGCAAAGATTGAACGTAATTGACTCTAGGAATAGGAATTAGGTACTGGAAAAGATGGGAATAGAGATTTCTGTTCTTGTTATTTAATTTTGTTTTAAATATTATTAGAATATATATACAACCATATAATTATATAGCATTCTTTTTTATTTAAAACTATTTATAGGTATGAATTTGATAAAGATAAAAGAACTCTGGAAAGTAAATTATAAAATATTGCATAGGTTGGAATCCCTATGCAATATTTAGCAGGAGCTAAATGAAGGTGTGTGGATCCATCTACAATTTAGTCAAGTACCAGGATATCAGAGAAGGGTCTAGGATTAATGCTCTCCTAAGACCCCAGAACTCAATTTCCAGTGAGGACATCAAAAAAACTGGGATCTTAGGCAAGTCACAACCTCTGTAATTTTAGATTCAATATCTGCAGAATGAAGGCATTGTTGGACTCAACAATATCTCAAATTTTTTCAGTTCTAACATGTATAGTTTTATAATTGCCCTGCATTGGTTAGTGTTTCTAAAAAGACTACACCTACCTGCCCTATAACCCTCCTTTATTTACTGTAATGAAACTTGATATTATATGAAGTATATCTAATATGTTTATTGTTTCTCTCACCCATTGTGTAGAATCTATGACAGCAAGAATTATTATCACTGATCCTATTTGTCTTATATATCACTGTTCCATAAGGAAGTAGAATAGTGCTAAAACACAGTAGGCATTCAACAAATATTTGTTGAATAAATGCATATATCTGTCCATTTCAAAACTCTGTGACAATGCCACTGCATGCCACCTAATCTTTGCTTGAAACGTTAATAAACACTGCAAGAAGATAGATCAATTGTTACCAAAGCTTTATAAGTAAACAGAATAGAAAAGATAAAGCATACCAACCTACAGTCCATTCATTGTAACCTTTTAATATAATGTCAGTAACTTAATTGGATTGCATAACATTTTTTCATGATATAATTCAGTCCTGTGTGCAATATCCTTACAAAACAATACTCAATTTTCACTACGGTTTTTGTGTTTCAGCGTCTCTTTCTTTGCATTTAGCTCCTCCATGCCACTAAAGAATTTGGTAAGAATCTGCTAAATGGTCAAAAGTTGCACACATCAGCAATTAGCAGTTTGATTCACGTCATGTATTAAGGAATAGGGAAGATATCTTTAATTTTATTATGTTCTTTCAGCTGGAAATCGAATGAAAATGCTATGGATATTTTTAAGGTTCTATAAAAGAACCTCATATTCCTGAGTGAATACAACTCAAAAAGCCCAAAATCTGCATCCTGGATAGTTAACATTAATACTTGAATATCATTTCAATAAAATTGACCACATCAAAATGAATTAGGAATAAACCTATGTATGCCAGCTATCTATCCCTAGAGTTTCATGTACCTATGATCAAATCATAAAGGGAAAAATCATGATTTTGAGATAAACTGCATGAATTCTTAGATCATTTCACATGACATTGGCCTTCATTATTAATCAAAGACCTGAATCACGCTCTTGGGAAGGCACTCGCACACACATACACACAGATAGTTTGATTAAATTGATACTGCCCAAAGAAAGATGAAAATAAAGAATTTTTCTGATCAAATTATTTATCTACAAAATATATTGACACTCTTTCATATTTTCTTTCTCCTTTGAATAATTTAGTGAAAAAGCCTTTACAGACATTTCCCTTCTGTTCTTCTCTTTATCTTTCGTCTTCTCCAACACTACCTGATGAAGGTAGTGAGAGAGGGAATAGGAATCCTTGCAAAATGACAGCCAAGAAGGTCTTGGGGCAGCAGCTCTGGGAGGTCATTAAGATTGATTAGTTATGTTGGTGTTGAGAAAATAAGCAAAGGATGTCAGGTTTCTTATTGTCAGAAAAGGAACTACAAATATAGAAAGGAGGAAAGTTAGAAAGAATTCTGTGAGCTTCAATTTGAATTAGAGCTATTGGGGTCAACATCCAGTACTGCGTGTATGAGAAAGAAGTAGAGGTTGTGCACATGTCTGTATATATACACACCCATACACACGCAACACATACACAATTAGCCCACTCAGTGGGACCGGAAACAGTGAACTCAAGTGGCAACAAGCACACTTCACTTATTCTATCTTGATTTCTAAATAACATTCTCCACTAACAGGAACCAAGACTAATTAGACACATGGCTGGTTCAAGGACTTGTACAAGAAAAAATATAACTGAGCCTAGAGCATATTGATGTGCTAAGAAATAAGAGTCCCCACAAAATGATGGGAAATGTCAAAAAAAATGACACAGAAGCCAGCTTAAAGTGTCTCCATTAGCCAGATTTACAGCAATTTGAGTGGCAAAATAAAGACATTGTTAGCTAACATCTTATGTAATTAAGGAACAACGGAGTTAGAAAACTACTATTTGGCAAAAATCATAGTAAAGAAAGTATCAAGTCAAGAATCCTCAATGGATGCTACAATTAGTGGGTTAAAGTTTGATGAGGAAAGAGAAATTTATGTAGTTTTGAAGTGCTTTCCAACAAAATAAAAAGAAATTATTCATTGCAAAGGAAAAATAATAACTTTACCTTGGAGACATGACTTCAGTCAAATGATCAGAGTTAAAAATCAATAATGAAATTGAGAATATTGATATTATAACAACCTATAGGATAAAGTATGATAAGAAGAACACAGCATCAAACTTAGGCATATTCCTGCCAGTGACATAGGTGTCATAGGTGGGAATTTTGTTAGGTAGATAGGTAAGTAGGCAGAGAACACAATAAAACAGATGTGATACAATATCATCAACTGTAGAATCCGCATTATGGGTTTTCATCTTTTATGCTATTCTTGCGAGTTTTTGTAAGTTGAAATTATTTTAAAATAAAAAGTAAAACCAAAAAGGTCTAGCTAAAAATTCTCTTTTAGAAAATGATGAAATAGCTTTTAGGTAAGGGAAATCCAGCTAGTAACAGTTTCTTGGAAATACTATATTATTGAGCACAATACAACTTTGGTCATCATTTTCATTGTGTTTCTAGAGAAAGTAGTTAAGTTTACAGGAGCTTTACTACAGATGGGACCTTGAGGGAAGTTATGGCCAAATAAAGAAAATTGGTAAAATGCTTCCATGTCAGCAAGCCTGCTGGGAGTGGCATCTGTGCCTGTACATTAATTCTTTGACTCACTGCTATAATATACCCTCTCTTGATGTTGATTACAAATGGCATTACCTTGGGACACATTATTTTATGTTTAGGTTCTCTTCAGAAGTCAGGACTTAGGAAAGTATAGATAGAATTAATTGTTTTATATTCATGCCAACTATTTCAAAAATACAACTGAACAAACCCTTCTCTCACCCTTTGCTATAGGACCGAATTCCTGTACCAGATTTACCTTTTTACATGCTAAAAAATAGTAATAAGTTATACATATGGGTAAATAATATGCCTATTTTACTCTATAAGCATTATACAATAATACATATACAAAATATTATTCTGACACAGACTGTCACCATGTATCAACTCACATGAAAAAAATCACTGCAGCATTGATTATAATAATCAAGATTAAGAGATTTTCTAAAGAGGTATACATACCTGGTTCAATTATTATTGCATACCTATATAGTAGAATTCTATGCAATTATTAAAATTATGCTTTAGAAGATGAATTAGTGATTCTTAAAGGACTTCTGTATATTTCAAGAAAAAAATGCAAAAGCAAATTAGATCAATGCAGTCAGTTTAATCACATATATACAACAACAATATATACACCTTTAAAAGTAATTTTCTTTGAGTGATGGAATTATGGGTAATTTTTATTTTCTCATTTACAGTTTTTGAGTTTTCTGAATTTTCTGTTGTGAGGTTGTCTTGATGTCCAAATCAAGGGAATATGCTAATTTTGTTTTGTAAATGAAACAGGTATTTGGATGTGCTTCATTTCTGTTAGCCCAGTTATCATCATTTTTCTTAGAAGCTTTTTACAGGCTGAAGGGAAATTGAGGTTGTATTTACCCCCAGAAGTAAAATAAACTCATTTTTGTTCCTTAATTTGTATCAAGTTGATTTAAATGCTAACAGAGATTAATAGGTGATTCTTTATCTATGGTTTTCCAGACTCTCCTCATTTTAGAAGCCAATAGCTGTGTGAGGTATCCTTTCCTTTTATGCCTCTGGTCCACCAAAAACCTCTAGATTTTTTAAAAAATCTTTCTGATTATTCCTGTCTTCACAAATATTCTCCATTAAAAATATTTGACTGATTATAGCACAGGAATACAGGGATAGGGGAAAGGGAGGGGAGGGGTGGGGGGAGGATGGGTAGAGGGAGGGCAATTAGTGGGAACACACCTACGGTGCATCTTAGCAGGGTACTGGCGAAACTTATTAAAGGTAGAGTA
>CAUYON010109958.1:0-15085 GCA_963573935.1 Arctocebus calabarensis | reverse complement strand
GGCGCCTGTAGTCCCAGCCACTTGGGAGGCGGAGGCAGGAGACTCGCTTGAGCCCAGGAATTGGAGGTTGCTGTGAGCTGCACCCAGGGTGACAGCTTGAGGCTCTGTCTCAAAAATAAATAAATAAATAATAAAATGTTCATGAAATAGGAATTATTGTTATAATTTTTATATAATATATAATAATCCTTTTTCTATATTTTATGTCTTTTTATTTATTTATTTATTTTTAGGGACAATCTCATTTTGTAACCCTCAATAGAGTGCTGTGACATCACAGCTCACAGCAACCTCCAGCTCTTAGGCTTACGTGATTCTCTTGCCTCAGCCTCCAGAGTAGCTGGGCCTTACAGGCACCCGCCACAACGCCCGGCTATTTTTTGTTGCAGTTTGGCCGGGGCTGGGTTCGAACCTGCCACCCTTGGTATGAGGGGCTGGCACCCTACTCTCGTGAGCCACAAGGTGCCACCCCTTTTTTTATATTTTAGAGATAGGACATTGCTCTGTTACCAAGGTATCATCACAGCTCATTGTAACCTTGAACTCCTGGGCTCAAGCAATCTTCCTGCCTCAGTCAGCCTCACAAGTAGCTGAAATAACAAGTACATGCCACCATACCTGGCTTTTTTTTTTTCTTTTATAAAGACAGGTTCTTGATATGTTTCCTACGCTGGTCTCAAATTATCCTGCTGCCACAGCCTCCCAAAGTCCAGGGATTGATTACAGGCATGATTACATATCTGGCTGGCAACATTATCTGCCTTAATGGTGGAGGTGGTCACATATTGTGTACATTTGTCAAGACACATGCCTTTCTGTACACCTCAGAAGTTTGAATTATACATTTCAGAAGAAATGAAAGCGTACATCCAAACAGAGACCCACACGGAGGGCTCGAGCAGCTTTATTTATAATGGTCAAAAACTGGGTGAATGGACAAACTTCAGCACATCCACACAGTGTAAAACCACTCAGCAAGGACAGAGATGAAACACTGCCATGAACAAAGCATGTGGATCAATCTTAGAACATGTAACTATGGCTCAGCGCCTGTGGCTCAACGGGCTAAGGTGCCAGCCATGTACACCTGAGCTGGTGGGTTCGAATCCAGCCTGGGCCCGCCAAACAACAATGACGGCTGCAACCAAAAAATGGCTGGGCATTGTGATGGATGCCTGTAGTCCCAGCTACTTGAGAGGTAGAGACAAGAGACTCGCTTGAGCCCAGGAATTGGAGGTTGCTGTGAGCTGTGATGTCACAGCACTCTATCCAGGATGACAGCTTTAGGCTCTGTCTCAAAAAAAAAAAAAAAGAACATGTAAGTAACTATGCTCAGTGGAAAAGGATCAACAAAAAGGAACACACAGTGTATGGTTCAATTTCTAGGAAACTCCATACAATGTAAGCCTTTGTATAATGACAGACAGTAGGTCAAAGACAAAGGGAGTGGGATGGCAGGGGCAGGAGGGTAGAGAGCTCACTTCTGGGGATGGTGGATCTTGATGTTCTCGCTCCTTAGTTATTTAAGCGATGGGGTCTTGCTGTGTTGTCCAGGCTGGAGTGCAGTGGTGTGACTGTAGCCCACTGTAACCTTGATCTCTCGGACTCAAGTGATCTTGCCACCTCAGCCTTCCAAACAGCTGGGATTACAAGTGTATGTGACTACACCCAGCATGTTTATTATTTAGATTTAATGATGGTTTCATAGATACACATATGTGGCAAAATGTATCATATTACATACTTTATCCTCATTATTTATAAATATTTATAAATTTGGCCAGGTGCGGTGGCTCACAAGTGTAATCTTAGCACTCTGGGAGGCCAAAACAGTGGAATGCTTGAGCTCACGAGTTTGAGACCAGCCTGAGCAGAAAGCAAAATCCCATCTCTACTAAAAATAGAAAAACTGAGGCAAGAGGATTGCTTGAACCCACGAGATGGAGATTGCTGTGAGCTATGATACCACACCGCTCTACCTAGGGGTGACAGCTTGAGACTCCATCTCAAAAAAAATTATAAATTTATATTTATAAAGTTATTTATAAATAACTTCATAGTATTCCATGGTATGTATGATTGTACCATAATTTTTTTTTAATAAAAAAATTGTATTTACTTAAAAGCATTCAGAATGTCAACAAAACAGCTGTAACTTTTGGGGGGGATTTACAGAGAAATGTTCAGTTAACAGAACAACTATTATTTCATATAAGTAGCATCAGAGACAAGTGAAGATGAAAAAACTACCATCCCCATATCTAACTAATTTGTGCTGTGCACCAACAAAAACCTGCTTTAAGTTTCCATGCCAATTTCCAACCCCCATACTGCACCAGGCAAGGTTAGTGGCTATAAAAATACCACCAGGACAGGGCTAACCAAAGACACATTTGGTAGTGTGTTAAGTATATAAAAAAAGACACTGTACAGTTTAAAAACAAATCTTACCTAGCCTTACATTTCTATTTTTTTCTTTAAAAGGAGTGAGTTGTGTACCGAGGGGAGGAGGGGGAGTTTAAATGCTTTATAAACAAGGAAAAAAACTGCACTAGAACCGACTTATTCATCTTCATCTTCCTCATCTTCCTCCTCTTCCTTCTTTTTCTTGCTTTTTTCAGCCTTGACGACTCCCTTTTTCACTGCATCAGGCTTTCCTTTAGCTCGGTCTGCAGCAATATCTTTTCTGTATTTTTCCCTCAGCTTCGCAGCCTTCTTGTCATCAGGGTGCTTGTCCTCCGCAGCAGTGTCACTCCACATCTCTCCCAGCTTCTTTGCAACATCATCAATGGATGTTCTCCTTTGATTTTAGGGCGATACTCAGAACAGAACAAGAAAAAGGCCCAAGGAGGCCTCTTGGGTGCATCGGGATCCTTGAACTTCTTTTTTCTTTCCCCTAAAGGAGGGATATAGGTTTTCATTTCTCTTTCCTAACGGGCCTTGTCCGCCTTTGCCATATCTTCAAATGTTCCTTTCTCTTTAGCAGACATGGTCTTCCACCTCGCCGAGCACTTCTTAGAAAACTCTGAGAAGTTGACTGAAGCATCTGGGTGCTTCTTCTTGTGCTCCTCCCGACAAGTTTGCACAAAGAATGCATATGATGACATTTTGCCTCTCGGCTTCATAGGATCTCTTTTGCCCATGTTTAGTTATTTTTCCTCAGCAAGGCACAGAGTTGCCCAGTGCCCGTCTGGCTCTCACCTGTCCCGGCACTCTATACCATAATTTCTTTTCTTTTCTTTTCTTTTTTTTTGAGACAGAGCCTCAAGCTGTCACCCTGGGTAGAGTGCTGTGGCATCAGAGCTCATAGCAACTTCCAACTCCTGGGCTCAAGCGAGTCTCCTGCCTCTGCCTCCCAAGTAGCTGGGACTACAGGTGCCCACCACAACGCCCGGCCATTTTTTGGTTGCAGCCATCATTGCTGTTTGGCAGGCCCAGGATGGATTCGAACCCGCCAGCTCAGGTGTACGTGGCTGGCGCCTTAGCCGCTTGAGGCACATGCACTGAGCCTATACCATAATTTCTTTAACCACTACACCACTGGTATTTGATTTGTCTGCAGTGCTTTACCATCGTAAACAATGCCACACCAAACATCATTGCCCATCTGTCTTTCCTCACTTGTGTGACATTTTTCTAGTGTATAGTGAAATTGCTACGTCAGAGAGTATATGCATTTTTCATTTTTATGGAAACTACCAAATGCCCTCGAGAAACACTGTGGCAATGAACACTTTCCCAAGGCTGGGGACAGGCTTGCTCCCTTCACCCCAGACAACAGGAAGTGTCAGCAAGCTTTCCTGTCTGACTCAAGTCTTGATTACCCATCAGACTATCTGTACCACAATACGACACGGTAAAAGATCATATCTGAGTCTAGGGGAAGAAGGAAAAATGAGATTAAAAAAAAATCTTCCACATTTTGATAAATTATTAACCAAAGGCCAGGCACAGTGGCTCATGCCTATAATCCTAGCATTCTGAGAGGCTGAGGCAGGTGGATTGCTTGAGCTCAGGAGTTCAAAACCAGTCTGAGTAAGAGTGAGACCCCATCTCTAAAAATATGTGGGCATCGTGGTGGGCGTCTGCAGTCCCAGCTACTCGGGAGGCTAAAGCAAGAGGATCACTTGAACCGAAGACTTAGAGGTTGCTGTGAGCTGTGACACCATGGCACTCTACCCAGGGTTATAGAATGAGACTCTCTCAAAAAACAACAACAATAACAAACCTTCTTCTTTTTTTTTTTTTTGTAGAGACAGAGTCTTACTCTATGACCCTTGATAGAGTGCTGTGGCATCACACAGCTCACAACAACCTCCAGCTCTTGGGCCCAGGCGAGTCTCTTGCCTAAGCCTCCTAAGTAGCTGGAATTACAGGCACCTGTCACAACGCCTGGCTAGTTTTCTGTTTTGAGGTTTGGCCGGGGCCGGGGTTGAACCCACCACCCTCAGTATATGGGGCTGGCGCCCTACTCACTGAGCCACAGGTGCCGCCCCAGAAAATTCTTTAGCAGTGCCTCAAAGCCTTCTCCTGTGACATTCATTCCAGAAACCCCAGAAGACTGCTGGGGAATGCATCCTTAGAAAAGTCAGGAGAGGAGAAACCACCCCAAATGGCCCATTTTAGAGCTGTCCAAACCAACCTTCACAACATACAGTGATGGGTGCTCAACAGGGGCAGAGTAAGACTTCAGCAAAGGGACAAGGCATGACCTTCTGAGTCTAGAAGGAGGACATCAGGTTCCTTATCCCAGAGCACACGAGATGCTTTTCCAGCCAAGTCTCACACACACACACACACACACACACACAATCTGCCTGTTCCAATGGCCCCAACCACTTTTTCCCCATTGAGTGTCCTCTCAATGGGGAAAAAGTGTCCCCTCTCAAACTGATGAAGAAGATTAGACCTTCAACAGGATTGAGAATTCTGCAAAAAATAGGTTCTAATTCCAGTTTTATAGCTGATCTCACTGAGGAACGTGAGACACGTCACATGAGATTGACTTTAGTTTTCTCAATTGCAAATGGAGATGACAATGCTGAACTCATATGGTTGGTCCACCATGAGAAACAGTCAGGAGAGTGCTGTGCTGAAGACTCAGGCTAGGGAACTGGAAGTTAGGTCAGGAAGACCTAACTCAGAACTCCAACTCTGACACTCTGATGCTTAGTAACTCAGGGATCTCAGGCAAATCTGCTTTCCTCCTCTGTAGATGAACACATTGACCCTTTCATGGGGATTTTGAGATGATTTAGAAAGCTACTGTATAAAGTATCTAACACAGAGTCAGGCTGTGTTATTATATTTTTATTTTTTTGTATTTTGTTTGAGACAGAGTCTCACTATGTCGCCCTTAGAAGAGTGCCGTGGCATCACAGCTCACAGCAACCTCAAACTCCTGGGCTCAAGCAATTCTCTTGTCTCAGCCTTCCAAGTAGCTGGGACTATAAGGCACCTGCCATAATGCCAGGCTTTTTTTTTTAATAGAGACAGAGTCTCACTTTATCACCCTCGGTAGAGTGCTGTGGCGTCACACAGCTCACAGCAACCTCCAACTTCTGGGCTTAGGTGATTCTCTTGCCTCAGCCTCCGGGTTAGCTGGGACCACAGGCACCCGCCACAATGCCTGGCTATTTTTTTGTTGTTGTTGCAGTTCGGCCGGGGCTATGTTTAAACCCACCACCCTCAGTATATGGGGCCGGTGCCTTGCTGACTGAGCCACAGGCATGGCCTGAATGCCAGGCTTTTTTTTGGTTGCAGTTGTCATTGTTGTTTACCTGGCCCAGGCCAGGCTCGAACCAACCAGCCTTGATGTATGTGGCTGGCACTCCACTTACCGAGCCATAGGTGCCAAGCTTATATTTTTATTATTTATTTATTTATTTACTTTGGTTGCAGCCATCATTATTTGGCAGGCCCGGGCTGGATTCTAACCTGCCAGCTCATGTGTATGTGGCTGGCACCTTAGCCGCTTAAGCCACAGGCACCAGGCCATATATTTTTACATTTTAATATGACTCAAGCCATATATATATATTTTTTTTTTTTTTTTTTTGAGACAGAGTCTCAAGCTGTCACCCTGGATAGACAGCCGTGGCATCACACCTCACAGCAACCTCTAATTCCTGGGCTCAAGCGAGTCTCTTGCCTCTGCCTCCCAAGTAGCTGGGATTACAGGCACCCGCCACAACGCCTGGCCATTTTTGGTTGCAGCCATCATTGTTGTTTGGCGGGCCCAGGCTGGATTCGAACCCACCAGCTCAGATGTACGTGGCGAGCACCTTAACCCGTTGAGCCACAGGCGCTGAGCCTCAAGCCATATATTTTTATATTTTATATGGGCCAGACATGGTGGCTCATACCTGTAATCCTAACCCTCTAGGAGGCCAAGGTGGGCAGACTGCTTGAGCTCAGGAGTTCAAGACCAACCTGAGCAAGAGTGAGAGCACCATGTCTAAAAAATAGCCAGGCGTTGTGGCAGGCACCTGTAGTCCCAGCTACTCACTAGGCTGAGGCAACAGAATCACTTGAGCCCAAGAGTTTGAGGTTGCTGTGAGCAAAGACACCACCGCACTCTACAGTCTCAAAAAAAAAACCTCTAGGGTAGCTCCTATGGCTCAGTGAGTAGGGTGCCAGCCCCATATACCGAGAGTGGTGGGTTCGAATGTGGTCCCAGTCAAACCGCAACAAAGAAGTAGCTAGGCGTTGTGGTGGGCACCTATAGTCCCAGCTACTCAGGAGGCTGAGGCAAAAGAATCACCTAAGCCCAAGAGCTGGAGGTTGCTGTGAGCTGTGATGCCACAGCACTCTACCAAGGGCAACATAGCAAGACTCTGTCTCAAAAAAAGAAAAAAAACTCTAAAATGGAAATTATCGTTTTTATTATAGAAACCTGTTTAAAAGGGGGCTGAAATTAGTTTCTACCAATTTGAGAACAAATTCCAATTGCCTGAAATACAGAAAGGAAATGGGTATTCCCTCAACATTCTAAATTCTATTGTCATGAAAAGGCAATTATTAGCTGGGTGGTGGGGATGGAGGTTCAAGATACTGTACAAAGATGTAAATAAAACCCTGGTCTAAGGCCTCGTAAGCATGTATAAATGGCTAGAGTTGAGGTCCCCCCCCCCATGCACATCACTGTGCAGCCTGAATGTCCCGCCCCGGCAGATGTGACTGGTTCCCATACCAGGTAAACTGGGCTTCGGCTCTTGTCCATCGCAGGGATGCCAGTGATGACCTCAGCTAACACCTGGAGAAAAGAGAAGATGGAGATAGCTCGGTTCAGACTTTCATGCAAAAGGTCAGGCAGGAGATTCTGGCCAAGAGAGAAGCTGCTTCTCAGTTATAAAGTCTGAGCTCCAGGCCTGGCTCTGCCATTTGCCAACAAAGACACGTGCCCAAAATCTGGGACATGGGACTATTACTAAACCCTTCCTCCAATTGAAGATGTCACCCAGCTGCTAGTGGAATTGATAGCAAGGCAAGGAAGATGGAATTCAAAAACGTGTGTGTATAGTCTATTACCCTAAGATTTTTGTGCACACACACATATAAGTATATATACACTCAGTATTTTTGTTTGTTTTTGTTTTTGGCCTGGGCTGGGTTTGAACCCGCCACCTCCGGTACATGGGACTGGTACACAGGCGCCACCCTATACTCAGTATTTTTCTTTTTTTTTTTTGAGACAGAGTCTCACTCTGTCACCCTCAGTAGAGTGCCCTGGCATCACAGTTTACAGCAACCTCCAGTTCTTGGGCGTAGGTGATTCTCCTGCCTCAGCCTCCCGTGTAGCTGGGACTACAGGTGCTCACCACAAAGCCCTGCTATTTTTGTGGTTGTTGTTGCAGTTTGGCCAGGGCCGGGTTCGAACCTGCGACCTTCAGTATAAGAGGCCAGCGCCCTACTCACTGAGCCACAGGTGCCGCCCCTATACTCAATATTTTTAAAAGATTGTTCCACTTCAAAATATATCAGGAAGGGTAAGCAGGCAATGTTCTGTTAATCTCCGGGAAAGAAGGAATCCATCTGCCAGTAGGTATCTATTTTATATAGAAAGTCTCAGAAACATCTGTAGTGTGTTTCATCCACAGGACTTTATTAACATTATTTATTCATGAATCCAGTGATTTTCAACTGGTGTGCCATGAGAGGATCTTAGGTGTGCTACAAATTTTTTTAAATCACTAAGTAAACTATTTTAGAAAGAAGGTCAAAGCACAGTAAATATACTCTTATTTTTTTTTTTTTCTTTTAGAGATAGGGTCACTTTGTCACCCTTGGTAGACTGCCAAGGCGTCATAGCTCAAACTCTTGGGCTCAAGCAATTCTCTTGCCTCAACCTCCAGAGTAGCTGGGTCTCACTCTGGCTCAGGCTGGTCTTGAACCTGTGAGCTCAAGCAATCTGCCCGCCTCGGCCTCCCAAGTATTGGGATTACAGGTGTGAGTCATCAAACCCGGCCCTTACTCTTTTTTTTTGATCAGCATAATTTAAGTATGCCATGGAAGTTTAACTATAAGTTCAAGAGTGCCATGAGACAAAAAAAAATAAAAAAGGTTGAAAAACACTGCATTCATGCAACCACTCACAAAAGTAGCACACAGCTCTGTACCCTGAAAGCCACAACAAAATTGACAAACCTGCTGTGAATAGGAATTCTCAGCAGAGATAAACAGCATGGGGGTTGAGGGCCCTACAGTAAGACGAACCTGTATTCAAAAATCTGACTTGCCTCCTTAAATATTCAGGTGATCTTTGGGCAACTGAACCTCAGTGTTCTCATCTGTTAAATAGGCAGCTAGCAACTGTGAATATTTAAGGAGTGACCAACCCACCCATAGTGTCAAATCCCTCTCCACAGCCTCTCTTGAAGCAAGTCAGAACAGGGTAACATTTACTGCAACAATCTCTCCAAGTATGGAGGAAGCAAAAGATAGGGCTTTGAGAGAACCCAAGCCTCCAAGACTAATAACAGACTGGTAGTGGCCAAGAGGGGGCAGCAGAGGGCACTCCTGCAGCAAGCGGGACTGGTGCCAATTGAGAAAGGACTTCTGCCCCTGCCAGGAAGGGAGAGGACAGGGTAGATAACAAACGTATCCACTGGGCTCAGTGCCCTTAGCACAGTGGTTATAGCACCACCCACATGCACTGAGGCTGGTGGTTCCAATCCGGCCCCGGGCCAGCTAAACAACAATGACAACTGCAAAAAAAAAAAAGTAGCCAGGTATTGTGGCAGGTGCCTGTTCTCCCAGCTACTTGGGAGGCTGAGGCAAGAAAATCACTTGAGCCCAAGAGTTTGAAATTGCTGTGAGCTGTGACACCACAGAACTCTACCCCAGGGCAATAGCTTGAGATTCTGTCTCAAAAAAAAAAAAAAAATGGCTCAGCACCTGTAGCTCAGTGAGTACAGTGCTGTCCACATACACTGAGGCTGGCAGGTTTGAGCCCGGCCCAGGTCTGCCAAACAACAATGACAACTACAACCAAAAAACAGCTGAGTGTTGTGGAGGCACCTGTAGTCCCAGCTACGTGGGAGGCTGAGGCAAAAGAATCGCTTAAGCCCAAGAGTTTGAGGTTGCTGTGAGCTGTGACACCATGGCACTCTACTGAGAATGACATAGTGAGAGTCTGTCTCAAAAAAAAAAAAAAATAAAAAAACAAGCAGTGAGCCCCATCTGGCCCATGGGCCACAGCGTGCCAGGCTTGCTGCACTTTGACGGAACAGGTGTATTACCTCTATCACAACCTACACTCGCAAAGAGCCACAGGAAGGACACATGGGTACATGGCCAATTCGACACAGGAAGCTCTTACTATGCCATAGCTGAAAATGTCGACCCGCTTTGTCAGCTGCCCCACCCTGATGAAATCTTCTGGAAGATATGCAGCTGATGCCTGGAAAGGGTGGGTCTTCATCATGGTGTATTTTGACTTTTTGTTGACAGGACACAGGTGAGTCATTGGGTGAGCCAGCTTGGGGACGAAATTTTGGTCCAACAAGACATTGGAGCTGTGGGAAAAAAAGCAGAGAAAACCTTCTCATCTTCAGCTGGATGACAAGAGGTTGCCATGGAGACCCTTTTGGGAAACAACTTAGCAATGAGCAATTTAACCCCTATAGGTTGGGGTCCCTTAAGACTCTTCACAAGGAGTCTCAGAGCCAGCCCCAACAGGGAAAGGAGGGCCCACTCCCTCTAGTCAACGGGGATAGGGTTAAGATTCAGACTTCCTGCCCCCAGAATGTGGACAAAGAGGTACAGCCTCCCTGATCCCCACAGATGTCCACCCCATCAGCCTCAGTTCATCAAGCCCATAGGTTATGCTGGCCTGGCTGACCCAAGCCTAAATGCCAGTATTCTGGGTTTTTGTTTTTGTTTTTTTTTGAGACAGAGCTTCAAGCTGTCACCTTGGATAGAGTGCTGTGGCATCACAGCTCACAGCAACCTCCAATTCCTGGACTCAAGCAAGTCTCTTGCCTCCACCTCCCAAGTAGCTGGGACCTCAGGTGCCCACCACAACGCCTGGCCATTTTTTTGTTTTGGTTGCATCCGACATTGTTGTTTGGTGGGCCTGGGCTGGATTCGAACCCGCCAGCTCAGGTGTACGTGGCTGGTGCCTTAGCCCATTGAGCCACAGGCGCCGAGCCTGGGTTTTTGTTTTTGTTTGCGGTTTTTGGCTGGGGCTGGATTTGAACCCACCACCTCTGGCATATGGGGCCGGCACCCTACTCCTTTGAGCCACAGGCGCCACCCGAAATGCCAGTATTCTTTGTGGCTGAACCTGTCTAGATTGTGGGGAATGAGAAAAGCAATAAAAATATCATTTGTTGTCTAACTTATGGGAATGAACTCTAAGAAAGTACTCTAAAGGAAAATTTTAAAAGTGAAACACATGTATAAAAATATTCAGTATAGAACTAACCTTGAACAGGATTTTAAAAAGCAGACACCATGGGCGGCGCCTGTGGCTCAGTGAGTAGGGCGCTGGCCCCATATACCAAGGGTGGTGGGTTCAAACCCGGCCCCAGCCAAACTGCAACAAAAAATAGCCAGGCATTGTTGCAGGTGCCTGTAGTCCTGGCTACTCGGAAGGCTGAGGCAAGAGAATCGCCTAAGCCCAAGAGGTGGAGGTTGCTGTGAGCTGTGACTCCATAGCACTCTACCCAGAGCAACAAAGTAAAACTCTATCTCTACAAAAAAAAAAAAAAAGCAGACACCATTTCCAATATCCACTGTTAAGTAAATAATGGGCAAATCCCTTTAACAGCAGGCTAAGAAGTCAAGTGGCACCATTGATTGAGTTCATGGTACCACTTGGTTGAGTTCATAGTAAAAACAAGGAAATAATCAACAAACAAAAACCACGATGATATATAAAGTGGGTAAATGTTTATAATATTTAAATGAAAGGAGAAAGGCTGGACAGGGTGGCTCAGGCCTGCAATCCTAGCACTCTGGGAGGCTGAGGTGGGTGGACTGTCTGAGTTCAGGAGTTCCAGACCAGCCTGAACAAGAGCAAGACCCCATCTCTAAAAAAACAGCCAGGCATTGTGGCAGGTGCCTGTAGTCCCAGCTACTTGGGAGGGTGTGGTCAGATCATTTGAGCCCAAGAGTTTGAGGTTGCTGTGAGCTATGATGCCACAGCACTCTACCCAGGGCAATAGCTTGAGACTCTGTCTCAAAAAAAAAAAGAAAAGAAAGACAGGTTCGGCACCTGTGGCTCAATGGGCTAAGGCGCCAGCCACATATACCAGAGCTGGCGGGTTCAAATCCAGCCCAGGCCCGCCAAACAACAATGACGGCTGCAACCAAAAAATAGCTGGGCGTTGTGGCAGGCGCCTGTAGTCCCAGCTACTTGGGAGATAGAGGCAGGAGAATCGCTTGAGCCCAGAAGTTGGAGGTTGCTGCGAGCTGTGATGCCATGGTACTCTACACACGGCAACAGCTTGAGGCTCTGTCTCAAAAAAAAAAAAAAAGAGGGCAGCACCTGTGGCTCATCAAGTAGGGCTCTGGCCCCATATACCAAAGGTGGCAGGTTCAAACTCGGCCTCAGCTGAACTGCAAAAACAGAAAAGTAGCCTGGCGTTATGGTGGGTGCCTGTAGTCCCAGCTACTCGGGAGGCTGAGGCAAGAGAATCACCTAAGCAATTCACACTGACTGATTAAGAATAGAAGGAGGTTAAAGGGGCTACAGAGTAGGAGGAAAGAATTATGGACTTCTGGATGAGAAAGTTGGAAAGGCCCCTAAAACTAAATGAGGAATTTGGGGTGAGTGTGACTTGGTTAACTAAATATATACTTTTTCTGTAAACTATGATCGCTATGGCCCAGTGCAGTGGCTCATACCTGAAATCCTAACACTCTGAGAAGCCAAATCAGCTGGATTGCTTAAACTCAGAAGTTTGAGACCAGCCTGAGCAAGAGTGAGACTCCATCTCTACTAAAAATAGAAAAACTAGCTGGGTGTTATGGTTGGTACCTATAATCCCAGCTACTTGAGAGACTGAGGCAGAAGAATTAATCACCTGAACACATAAGTTTGAGGTTGCTATGAGCTATAATACCATGGACTCTAGCGTGGGCAACAGAGTGAGACACTGTCTCAAAAAAAAAAACCGACTCAGCACCCATAGCACAGTGGTTACAGCGCCAGCCACATACACCGAGGGCGGCAGGTTCGAACCCAGCCTGCGACAGCTAAACAACTGCAATAATAACAACAAAAAATAGCTGGGCATTGTGGGAGATGCCTGTAGTCCCAGCTAATTGGGAGACTGAGGCAAGAGAATCACTTAAGCCCAAGAGTTTGAGGTTGCTGTGAGCTGTGACGCCACAGCACTCTACTGAGGATGACATAGTGAGACTCTGTCTCAAACAAACAAACAAACAAAAAACAGTGACTTCTAGATTGACTTCATGACCTCTAGCCTACAAATGACCCCCTCATGACACAAAGATACAGATTCCCATCACAGAACAATGGCACACCATGGTTACTGCAAATAACATGAGACTAACAGAGGTCACACATTCACTAGTAAAATAACAGCTAATAATTACTGATACAGAGTGAAGAATATTGGATTTATGAGACAACTGAGGTAATGCACAACCAAGGAAACCAGGGCAGCAAACCTGAGGCCTTGGGGGAATTTTTCTTTTTTTTAGACAGAGTCTCACTATGTCGCCCTTGATATAGTACCGTGATGTCACAGCTCACAGCAATCTCAAACTCTTGGGCTTAAGCGATTCTTTTGCCTCAGCCTCCCAAGAGGCTGGGACTACAGGCACCTGCCAAAACGCCTGGCTTTTTTTTGGTGCAGTTGTTATTATTGTTTAGCTGACCCGGGCTGGGTTCAGACCCGCCACCCTTGGTGTATGTGGCTGGCACTGCAACCATTGTGCTATGGGCGCCGAGCCCCAAAGGGAATTTTTACAGATGGATATAGGAGGAACTGGGATGAAAGTATTCATGTTGGTTTATTGCCTTTATGCGGTCTCTGTTCTCACTAGCAAGGGAGATCCTCTTTCACCCTCAGGAAAAGTCTATGTTTATTTCTGCTTTCCATTAAATAAAAAATATACTTCTTTTTCTGCTATATTGGAGCCCCAGCTGCCTCATTTTCTACTCCTCCAGTTCCTTGCTCTCTGACTCAGCCAAACTTGCCAGTTCTGGTGGGTGAACAGACGAGCTCACATCAGGGGTATAAAACGGAAATGTTAATTTCTAAATATGAATTCTCACCTCTAACACCGAGGGCAAACAGACTCAGAGCACAACCAAAAACACTGAGTTCTGAGGGTGTAACAAAGAAAAAAGGTACCCAGGGGAGGGCAGGGGAGAGAAAGAGAGAAAACAAAAAGAAGATGGACAAAGAGAAAGGGACCCAGGAATCCTGCTGGTCTCCTTCTTGCAACCGAGGCAAGGGCATCCAGCCCACCCTCTCACCTCTTGACATTGCTGTGGATGATCTCTAGTCCGTGCAGGTGCTCCAGGGCACAAAGCAGCCCCAAGCAGATGCTGACACGCTGGGGCCAGGAAAGAGGGTCTGAGCCACTCTAAGAGAAAGAAAAGAAAGTTAAACAGTTATTTACATCTGTGCCTTTTTATTTTTTATTTTATTTTATTATTTTTTTTTTTTTGAGACAGAGTCTCATTATATCCCATTGGGTAGAGTGCTGTAGTGTCATAGCTCACAGCAACCTCAAACTTCT
Organism: Arctocebus calabarensis; assembly: GCA_963573935.1. NCBI lineage: Eukaryota > Metazoa > Chordata > Mammalia > Primates > Lorisidae > Arctocebus > Arctocebus calabarensis. The sequence goes on along the minus strand of CAUYON010109958.1, from coordinate 865 downwards.
GAGCTCAAGTGATCCTTCTGCCTCAGCCTCCCAAGTCGCTTGAGACTACAGGAGCCCATCACAAGGTCTAGCTACTTTTTCTTTACTAACAAAGTCTCTCTCTTGCACAGGCTGGTCTTGTCTGGTACTTCAGAGCCCAAGGGATCCTTCTCTCTTGTCCTCCCAGATTGCTAGGATTATAGGCATCAGCCACCAAGCCCAGCCCTTCACATGTTTTAGTCCTCCATAAAATTAATTTTTGCTGGGCACACTCGCTCACACCTATAATCCTGGCACTCTGGGAGGCCATATCAGGAGGATCCCTGGAGCTCAGGAGTTAGACACCAGCCTGAGCTAGATCAAGACCCTCTCTACTAAAACTAGGAAAACTAGCCCAGTGGTGTGGCAGGCTCCTCTAGTCCCAGCTACTTGGGAGGCTGAGGCAAGAGGATCACTTGAGCCTAAGAGTTTGAGGTTGCTGTGAGCTAGGGTGATGCCACAGCACTCTAGACTGGGCAACAGTGAAACTCTATCTCAGTAAACAAATTAATTAATTAAAAAATTAATTTTCTGGCTCGGCACCTGTGGCTCAACGGGCTAAGGCGCCAGCCACATAAACCTGAGCTGGCAGGTTAGTATCCAGCCTGGGCCCGCCAAACAGTGACGGCTGCAACAACAACAAAAAAATGGCCAGGCGTTGTGGCAGGCGCCTGTAGTCCCAGCTACTTGGGAGGCAGAGGCAGGAGACTTGCTTGAGCCCAGGAATTGGAGGTTGTGGTGAGCTGTGATGCCACAGCACTCTATCCAGGGTGACAGCTTGAGGCTCTGTCTCAAAAAAAAAAAAGAAAATCACTATAACCATCAGTTACTGGTTTCAGTTGACAAA
>CAUYON010109955.1:0-24094 GCA_963573935.1 Arctocebus calabarensis | reverse complement strand
AAAAATTCAAATTTAAATGGAAACTAATACTAACAATTCATTGATCAAATCATCAATTTTCTACTTTTCTTAGGGGTGGGGGATAGGGTCCCATTTTGTCCCCATACTTCCTTCCAAAAAAGGTTGTATTAGTTTGTAGTCTCACCATCAGTGTAAAGTGGTCCTTTCTCATCACATCCACACCAGCATCTGCAGCTTTGAGACTTTATGACATGGACCATTCCCACTGGGATTAGGTGATATCTCAGAGCAGTTTTGATTTTCATTTCTCTGATGATTAGGGACAATGAAAATTTGTTCATATATTTGTTAGCCATTTGAATCTCTTCTTTAAAGAAGGTTCTATTCATGTCTCTTAACCATGATATATGGGATTGTTGGGTCTTTTTTGTTGAATAAATTCAGTTCTCTATAGATCGTAGTTATCAAGCATTTGTCTGATTCATAATATGCAAATATCTTTTTCCATTCTGAAGGTTGTCTATTTGCTTTGGTTGTTGTTTCCTTAGCTATACAGAAGCATTTCATAAGTCCCATTTGTTTATTTTTGTTGTTGTTCCAATTGCCATGGAAGTCTTCTTCATAAAATCTTTCCCTAGGCCAATATCTTCAAGTGTTTTCCCCACACTTTCTTAGAGGATTTTTATTGTTTCAGTGCCTTAGATTTAAATTTTGTATCCATCTTGAATCAATTTTTGCAAGTGGTGAGAGGTGTATTTCAATCTTTTACATGTGGTTATCTGGTTCCACCAACACCATCTATTGAATAGGGATTCTTTTCCCCCAGTGTATGTTCTTGTTTGGTTTATCAAAGATCAGGTAGTTATAATATGTTAGTTTCATCTCCTGGTTTTCTATTTAGTTCCAAATGTCAATGTCTCTATTTTTGTGACAATACCATGCTGTTTGATCACTATGGCCTTGTAGTATAGCCAAAAGTCTGGTAGGGTCATATCCCCAGCATTGTTTTTATTAATAAGAATTGGGTTGGCTATATGGGATTTCTTCTGGTTCCATACAAAATGAAGAATTATTTTTTCTAAATCTTGAAAGTATGATGTCAGTATTTTAATGAGAATTGCGTTGAATCAGTAGATTTCTTTGGGAAGGATAGACATTTTAACAAAATTGATTTCTTCCCTGGCACAAGGATGGTATGTTCTTCCATTTGTTAATATCTTCTGCTATTTCTTTTCTTAGGGTTTTGTAATTTTTTTATAGAGTTCCTTCACCTCATTTGTTAGGTATATTCCTAGGTATTTCATTTTTTTTGAAGCTACTGGGAAGGGAATTGTGTCCTTGATTAACTTCTCATCTTGACTATTATTGGCATATACAAAGTCTACTGATTTGTGGACATTGATTTATATCCTGAGACAATGCTGTACATTTTTATCACTTCCAGGAGTCTTGGGGTTGAGTCTTTGGGGTTCTCTAAGTATAAGACATATCATCGGCAAAGAGCAAGAGTTTGACCTCCTCTGCACCCATTTGGATGCTATTTATTTCCTTCTCTTGCCTGATTGTATTGGCTAGAACTTATAGCACTATGTTGAATATTAGTGGCGATAGAGCACAACTTTGTCTGGTTCTAGTTTTAAGTGGAAAAACTTTCAGTTTTACTCCATTCAGTAACATATTAACTGTGGGTTTGTTATAGATGGCTTTGATCAGAATCATAAATGTGTCACCTATGCCTATACTCTAATTAGAAAAGGATGCTGAATTTAATCAAATACATTTTCTGCATCTATTGAGAGGATCACATAGTCTTTGTTTTTGCTTCTGTTGACGTGGTGAATTACATTTATGGACTTGCGTATGTTAAACCAGCCTTGCATCCCTGAGATAAAACCTACTTGATTGTGATGAATGATTTTTTTTAGCATGTAGCTGTAATATAATGGCTAGGATTTTATTGAGAATTTTTGCATCTATATTCAAATAGATGAATTTCAATTTCAGTGAAATTGGTCTAAAGTTCTCCTTTTTCGTTGGGTCTTTTCCTGGTTTTGGTATCAGGGTGATGTTTACCTTGTCGAATGTGAGGGGGAGCCAGTACATTTTTTATTAATTCTAGTATTTTATAATTTTTTAGAATTTCTAAAATAATGTGACTATTTTATAATTACATGAATATCCTCTCATGTTTGATAGTAATAAGGACCCATTAAAATTCAATTAAATCAATTAATGCATACAAGAAACAATGTCTTTCATAGAAAAAGCACTTCTCGAGTATTGGTCATTATTACTCTATTTTCTTATTAATAATTTTACTATTACATATCACAATTCCTAAGGACATGGTGAACTTCAAAAAGCTCTATTTTTCTCCACCTCCAGAGTTACTTAGCATTATGCAGATTGTTCATTTCAATGAATGTATTCCATCTTTTTGTGAATCACCTGGAGAGAGCTAGCCTGACCTTGACAGAAGATGCCTTTAACATCAAATATGCAAAACTCAAAGTTCTGCAGATGGGTCCATAGTTCTGGGGCAAATATCAGTATATTAACCATTACTTCACCTCTGCCATTTTTAATGTCCTGTGTTCCCTGAGATGTCCTTTTCTTCCTCCTTCATACTCTCCTACTGTGTGTTAATTAGCAATGAAGCGACTTCCTTTTCCCTTACATTCATATCTGATCCTGAAGTGAAAACTTTTTGGCAGGAAATAGCAATTTATCCTAGAAACATTTAAGTTTATAGCAGTTCACTTAACAGTGGCAAAGAAGTTGAAACAACCCCAGGGCCCTTCAGCACGTGAATGGATTAATAAACTGGGGTGTATTTATATCATGGAATACTATTCATCTATGGAAATGGCAGAGATTTTGCATCCTTTGTAATAGCCTAGAAGACTTGGACACCATCCTCTGAAGCGAAGTATCACAGGAAGGGAAAGACAGCCATCACTTGTACTCAGCAATAAATTTAAATTAGTCAATTAAAAACTCCAGGCTCACTGAGAAAAACTCAGTTGGATTCAATAGGTGGGAGGAGAAAGGTTATATGCCACACTGCCTGGTTGAAGGACACAACTACGACTAGGACTTTAACCTTTCAACTATGTAACCTAGTTGTATGTACCCTCATATTAATCTGAAAAAAAAGAGAAACTTTAAGTTGCTAGTATTCAAGAAATTTTGTTCTCTAACTATTCTCTTATTTTGAAATAGATGGACATTTTTAGTCTTCAAAGATTCTCTAATATAACAGGATATAGTTTATTCCTGATAAGTTGAATGCATCTTGAATTTTGATGCACTCTGAAATTATTTTCTGTTGTTTTGGCACTTTATATTCTCTGTCTAGGCAGCATTGATTATGGCTTACCTTTCTCACAAAGGAAAAGGAAGAAAAAACACATTAAAAGATTTTACAATTTCACAATCATGTTTTATGAGTGCTTGCTCTCTCTTGCTGGGGAGTAGAAAAATACATTTTCTTTGTTCTGGTATTTTCTCTACTGTAATAAAAAAGCATATACTGAAATTCGGTTTTGTTTTGCTACTTACATTGTCCACTTTTTGAATTTGAAATTATTCAACATACACGATAAATATATTGGAATTATTTACTTTAAAGTTCAAAGTGATTTTAAAAATTTTATATTACCTAGTTTTTTTCTTTACATATACAGAACTGATTTTTGAGAAATTAAAAGACTTACACAAAGTCACAAAATTTGACCTTAGTGGAATACTTATTTAGTTACCATAAAAATTGTAAGAATAGAATATCTCCTTTTGTAAATAGGATTATAAAGAAAAACTTTTTTCTATTTAATCAGAAAAACTCACAGCCATCTTTAAAATACTATCTTGATTCAGATAATATACAGTAGGTATTTTTAGACCATAAAATTAGCAGTTCATCATTAACCAAAGATTGTATATATCTGTGACCAAAGACGTGCCTTGTATTCTAGACAAACTGTAACATCTGAATGCTACAATTGAATCTTTAAAATTCTCTATCCTAGAGTTATTAAGTCCCAGTATCCTAACAGCCAATTTAGGACTTTTCTATTTTTTTCCTTCCCTTATTCATTCTATTCAAAGAGTAAAACACATGTAATGCCAGACATTGTGTTAGTCTTAGGGACAAAACAGTTAATGAATTAAATACACATTCATCTCTCTTACATTATGGTAGCACCTACAGATAGTAAAAAACACATTAAAAGTTTTTACATTTCACCATCATGTTTTATGAGTGCTTGCTCTCTCCTGCTGGGGAGTAGAAAGTAGACTGAGTATGTACTCAATCAAATATTTAGTGCAAATGTGATTAGTGTTGAGAAAGAGAAGGGCAGAAAGAAAAAGGTCTGAATGATGTAATAGGATATGCTGACCTCTGGTTGTGTCATAGAAAGATCCCTTGAGGAAGCACCAGGATGAGGTGGAGGTGGGCAGTGGTAGGAGCACATGTAGAAGGAGCTATTGTATTGAGGCTCTGTGTGGAGCCAGAACACAGCAAGTTCAGATTCCAAGAGAGGCCAAGAAAGGCTTGTGCACAAAAAGCGGAAGGAAAGAGAGTAGCAGCAACACACTAGAGTTTATATGAAACAAAATGCTATAGACTATAATAGGTTTCTGTTACACGTATTCAGAATAACTTCACTTTATCAGTTAGAATGCCCTTCTCTGGTTCATTGGAGACGGCTCATCACTGTGGTTAGAAAGTAGAATTCTCACATATTTGAATGTCACAGTCTCATACAAGTCAGTCTTGAATTTTTTCCTATATTTCACTAAGTTGTGTTTTCACTTTTAACCTAAGTATTGTCATCTGAGGCAGGATAAGACTTCAGGGTTTGAAAAGATTGCATTGGTTTAAGTAGAAGATGTTGATTATTTACTATCATACTTATGAGTTCTTTGATTCATAAACCTCTGGTGCTAGATAAATTTTTCATTGCATTCTATAAATTTGTAGAGGATTAAAAGTCTCTGTTGCTCAAATGCTCAGAAATCTAAGATTGATTTTTTGTAAAGTATAGTTTAATCAATCTCAAAGTGATCATTCTCTTAAACTAACAATGCTTTGATCAATCACACGGCTGTTAAATGACATTTCCATTTCCTGTTAGTCAAATTGTTGTCAATTCTATGCACTGAATAGACTGAATTCTATGCACTATTTTTCTTAAATTTTTAAGAAAGAAATAATTCATATGCAATACATTCTGCAATGTCCTTAGAAATCTTTAAAGCTTTGCTATACAGATAGGCGTATAATTAGTTTGCTTTACATCTTTATGCACAGTACATTTAAGTATAACCATAGATATTTAAAAGTATCCTATTTAAACAATTTATTTTTCTGAGTTTTAATGTGAATGCCTTCTTATAATATGTTCCTCTTGTTTGTATTTGTATTGATACTGTATTTAGAAATTTAGATCAACCAGGATTTCTTTTTCCCTAACCAAGTATTTTGAATGTAATAAAATTTGAAAATTAGTCTGAGATAGAATTTGGAAATTTAAGAGAATAGTGTCTTCAGGGAGAAAAGTCTTTCTTCTCTCTCTCTCTCTCTCTCTCTCTCTCTCTCTCTCACACACACACACACACACAAACAATATATGAGGTGGCTATAATGGACAAAGAAGAGATGGTAATTGTTGTGAGAGAAACTTTCAAAAGAGTTGAAAAATGACATAATCATATATTTTTATACCCCCTTCTTCTATCAATGGCTTTTATTCTGGAATAATTTATTCTTAATTCTGTTAGTCAAGAAGAGTGGACTCTGATCACCAATACTTTCAGGATCAATGGTATAGTGATATGAATGATAAAACCTTTTGACAATGCAGAAGTTTTGTTGGGATGTATAATTTTGTGCTTCAGTCATTCTAAAAATTCATCCATGTTTTTGTTTAACAACTATCTACTTCTTGTTTGGATCACACTGACATTGCAAATTTAAAATCAAAATATTTGAGGATCAGTTTGTGAAGACAAGCGTGTTCTTTGGTGAATTATCGGTGTGTGGACAGGAGGGACATTCTGAATCTCATTTAAGTCATTGACATCACATGGGTCCTGCTTCCCTTCACTTTGAAAATGTGCTCTGATACTACATAGTCAGGACTGAGTTTAGTTCTATTAAGTTTTAATCTGTTTTTTGCTACTCCTGGAAAGAAATGTTTTAATTTTTGTTTTTGTTTCTCTAAATTTGACTTAGCTTTAGTGAGTTAGTGTTGGGGCAGTATTATATCCTGATTTTCTCTGATTTGAATTCCAAATTGATTGAACAAACCCCACATTAACAGGTTGGCATTATTCTGAGGACATAATACAATGATTGTCAGAGAAGTGTGGCTTAGAAGTCCACGGGGGGGGGGGGTGTCAAATTGTAAATGGGCCTTTTGTTGGCTCTGGGGGTTGTATTATTTTTCTTTGTCTTGCTGATTTTGAGATTGTTGGACAGCATTTAAATTTTTCTTCTTTTTATTTTGGCAAGAGATTTAAAAATCTCAATATCATTTCTTTACATGGCTTCATTGACTTCCATAAAACTTTGTTTCTGAATTAACTTTTATCTCCTGAAAACCTTTGGGCAGGACAAGCTGGGCATTTACATGGTATTTTGCAACAATTAGAAAGTTCACTGGTTGGGACTGATCTTTGGTCACTGAGTTTAAAAAGATTGGATGCTGTAATGCCAATTGATCGTGTGATTGTTTAAACTTCACTCATAAAAAATTTTAGCTGAAGAGTCTTTGTCTAGGGCAGGCCTGGGAGACCCAGCTGCATCTGTCCCTGGAATGAATGCCTTTGTGTAAATGATCAGCCTGGCTCTTAGATTTGATCATGCCCCCTTTATGTCCCAATCTATTTCTACATCAGTAGAGTGTACATATAATGCTGGGCTTTGTAATCTGGTTGAGAATATGCCTGCATGTTTAGAGGTTCCCCCTACATTGTCACCTTTAGATGATTAAGTCTAATGGAAAGAAACTTTATATGATTAATTAGAAATGCAGAATGACTGATTCATACCAAGCTGAGTTAACGCCATGACTTTTTTTCCAGTGCTGCAACTCCCTCTCCCCAAGGTGAGCAGACGTCTCTGCTATGATTGATTAAATTAAGTAGATTGTTTACAAGGTCTTTACTTCATTTCCCCGAACTATGTCATCAAGCTTCAGCCACTGGAAAAAGAAAGAGAATATTTTTTATTGTTAGACAATTTCAAAGAGTAAAAAACGTTATACAAAGCTAGCTTCACATGCAAACACATGTGCACACACGCACTCAGCTATGAACAATAATATGGAAGTGGAATAGTAACAGGTAATACTATTTCCTGAGGTAGCAGTAAAAAGTGCACTTAGATCTCTAGTACGTTTTGTTTTCAGTCATAATCTCAGAAAGCCACAATTGATCCTTACGCCCTAGAGGGCTATGATGTAGTTTAATTTCTCAGCATTTGGGATGAGACAGTTCTTTCTTGTCCTTTGTTGCTTGTGACTTTCCCAAAGTTGCCATGTGTTTAGTATACTTGATCCCTGAGGACCTGGATATCAGTAACATCTCATAGTTGTGACAACACTTGCCCCTTTCTTTTTCACCTCAACCCTGCAAATTGCCAACTGTCTTTGGCAAGCTGTGGAGTGGTGCCAGACCAAGCAGATTAAGAAACATGTTAAGGTACTACGCTTAGTGAAATATTTTGAACAATATGGAAGCATGGCCACTATGCACAGTTTCTCATGTTATACAAAAGTTAAAAACAAAAAGGAAAGATTCAACCCTAAAATTACTTAATACAGGGGGATAACTTGTGAGTTGAAAATATTATTCCAAGAGAATTTTAATTTTTTTAAATAATTTGTAATTTTATATGAATGTTCCCATAGGAACTATTAGGCTACACACATATTATTAAGATTTATTTTGAAAATTGTAGACTTTTTGTAAATAGGCCACAGATCTGATGAGATGTAGAGACACCAATAGGGAAAGAGCCCTAGTGTACTGACATTGCCAAAGTCCAAAGTCTGTTTCTTAGGCTTGGACTCTTTCAAGATACACATAAATGATGTGATCAATGAACTCATTGATTGGGATGTGATAAGAATATCAATTAATGTATATATTTGGGGTGTGTAAGCATAGCCTTACATCCCCTAACCAAGGTACTGAGCACTGGGATCTGCATTAGTAGCCAAATGCTTACTTGGTAAGTGAAGGGAACAGTGAAGCTGATCTACAGGGCTGGTTTCTCTAGGCCATGGTGACACTCGGGTAAATGTCCTTTCATGACTGAAATGCTCATGTCCCTCAGATTCTGAATCTCTCTTTTTTTAAACAGTGGTAGATAAGTTGTAAGAATTTCCTTCTCTCTACCCCTGTGTTAATTTCACTGATTAAACTGAATGTTGTTTTTAGTCAAGTTTATTTCCTATGTCGCTAGGAAATTATTTGTTACTTCCCTATTTTTGGTTGACATTAATTTTACCTTCAGAGGAAAATTGTCTTCCTCCTACTTCTGAGTTTCTCTGGAAGAAACGCAGAATCGTCTCACATACCAATTGTATAGTTAAAAGAGCATTAATGAAAGCAAATATTTATAGAGCATTTACTGATTGCCAGAAATGGAAATGGGTGTAAATTTGGAAAATAAGTCTTTGCTAAATATACAAACACTTAAAGACCTCAGTGAATGAAAGATTATAAAAGAAACTTAACGTTTGCTGCAATATTTTTCATGAGTTTGTGATCCTATATTATTTTTTCTAGGTAATAAAAACTTAGTACCACCGTAAACATTCGGTCCTACTATGTCTTACCCTTATTCTTCCACTAGATCATTCCTTCCCCCGTTAGTCATTGAGTGAGCAATTTCCAAGCATCAAACTTTATTCACCTCATTTCAGACATGTTCTGTGATAAATTATAGCCTCCCTAAGCATTAAAGATACATTGATCAAAAGAAGTTGTAAGATATAGAAGGAAAATTGATCCATGCTTTTCTTAGAAAGGAAAGAAGAAACCACTTTTTTTAGTTAGCGTTGAGTGGATCAGACTCTAATGTCTTAAAATTGCTTAGCAGTTTCACATCTTTTCTGAAGTAAGTGTGCTATGTTACATATTACAGGCTGTCCATCCATGTTCTGTTCTCCACTGTGGGACAGCTATGGAATGTTAGGCTCATCAATTTGTTTACTAGTTTTATCTCCAGAATAATTTGTCCTGTTATTTAATTCATGTCTAACCATTCAGCTCATGGTATTTCCCTTGTGGCTTGTTCAGCAAAATATGTTCAATCCATGTGAACTCAAGGTATTATTAGTCTAAGACTGTTGTAACAAATTCACACAATTTATTAAATGGCTTAAATGGGATGAATTTATTACCTTACAACTCTGAAGGTCAGACGCTCATCACACTGGACTAGGATGAAGATGTTGGCAGGGCTGTATCATTTTCTGGAGGTCCTGGGGAGGATCTGTTTATCAGTCTTCAAAGCCATAACCATTGCATCTCTCTGACCATTCTTCAGTGGTCACATCTCCCTCAGAATAGAGCTGGGAAATTTTCTCTGTTCTTAAGGACCCATGTAATTATATTGGCCCATTTGAATCATCCAGGATAATTCTTCCATTTCAATACCCTTATTCTTAATCATGTGTGCAAAGTTCTTTTTCCATGTAGGGCAATATATTCACAGTTTCTAAGGGTTAGAACAGGGTCTGAATGCTTATGTCTTCTCCAAAAGTCATATACTGAAATCTTAACCCCCAAAGTAATAGTACTAAGAGGTAGGGCCTTTAGCAGGTAATTAGCTTGTGAGGGTAGAGACCTCTTGAATGGGATTAGTGGCATTATAAAAGTTGCCGGAAAAACCTTTCTTGTTGAAACATGTTTGTAATTTCCCTTTATAATAATATGTGTTCTCCAATTTTAATATCAGGTGTATTCAGATTAACTGGAATGATTTTGAAGTATTTCTTCTTTTTCTATTGTCTATAAGATTTGGCACGATCTGTTTTTTGAAATTATCTTTTATTTCTAAATATTAGTTGTCTGGTTTTGAGACTTTGGAAAAAAATAAGAAGTTAACTGATGACTCCATACTGAGCCTCAGAGTCAAAGCATTCTATAATAGACATACTCTTATCTGACAATGTGAATGTTACTTTCTTTACATTATTATTATTGTGTAATATTTCAATGCAGCAATCGTCTGATTTCTTTCTCTGAATGTATTTACCTTCATTCGTTCTTTACGAGGTTTTTGTTTCTAGTCCATATTTTAAACATTGTTAATGTTATTAAATTTCAAGGCTTTTTAATTCTGTGAAGGCAAAAAGTGAAAACCTAATAAACACATGTATATGTTTAAAAAAAAAAAAGACCTTTCTTTTTTCTTTCACTATATAGGAACACAATGAAAGGAGAACTGTCCATGGACCATGAATAGGGGCAACCTGGATTTGACCCAGTCAAATCCTTCCTTTGGGCTGGATAAACAGATGAAAGGCAGGTTACTCACATTCAGATCATTGCATAAGCAAGCTTGCTATTCATTTTAGTCTTAAGAGTTTTGCAAATATTAAGATCCAGAAAAATTCTAAACCAACGAGGCTATTCTTATCTTATTGCAGAATGGGACATGTAATCAATTTGTGTACTTGCATGAATTTTTTCTTACCCGTGATTTTAAGAAATTCAGGGAATGGCCGGGTGGGGTGGTGCACACCTGTAATCCTAGCCCTCTGGGAGGCCAAGGAGGGTAGATGGCTTGAGCTCAGGAGATCAAAATGAACCTGAAAAAGAGTGAGACCCCATCTCTTAAAAAAAAAAAAAAAGAGCTGGGCATTGTAGGCATCTGTAATCCTAGCTATTTGAGAGGTTGAGGCAAGAGGATTTCTTGAGCCCAAGAGTTTGGGTTTCCTGTGAGCTATAATGCCATAGCACTCTACCCAGGTGACAGACTGAGAACCTGTCAAGAAAGAAAGAAAGAACAAAAGGAAGGAAGGAAGGAAGGAAAACCCAACTAATATGCTTGCCGCAGCTTGTGTTTTTTTGAAAGTTTGCTGTTTTCTTAGGCTACACTCTGTTCACACTTTTGTATTGCAAACAGTCTGCTGATATTCCCTCCCCCTTTCCTGTTTCTTTTCTTTTCTTTCTTTCTTTTCTTTTTTTTTTTTTAGAGTGAGGACACATAAGTCTATTCCTGTAACATAATAGTTTACATAATGAGGGTTAATCACTATGAATATTATTTTAAATTGGCTTTTGGGTTAGGTGGAGGAGTTTTACTAAAAATATTTAGCCACAACTACCATCTTGTTCTCGTATTTTGTTATCTGCAATTTGAAAATTTATAGAGCTTTAAAATCTTTCTACATTTTTTAATGTAGATACTTCCCAAGGAAGTTACTATATAAGACTTACAGTTATAGATCTTAGAGATAGATTTGGAAAGGAGGAGAAATAAAAAAGCAAAAAGACATTGAATTCCTAGATTTAGATATACATATATTAGGAACTCTTTATTTTCCAATACAGGGAAATGGAACAAAAGGCCTTTTCCAAACAAACTTCATTTAAATCAAAGTTTTGCCTTGACCAATTTGGATGAAGGAGAGAGTTAATTAAATAATACCAGCAGTGTTTATTTGATCCTACAAGGTCAAAGGTAGGAGAGGATTCTTCTTTCATTTTACATGAGAAAACAAGAGAAACTCTGAGAAAACTCATCACTAAATGCAATGGAGAAAAAAATAAGCAGCAAATAAGAAATATTGCTGTATACAGTTTTCTAAGAATGACGTTTTATGTTTCTTCTCACAGCTACACTCAATATGCTCAATTTAATTAAACAATCAAACCGTGTATGTAGATATAGTATACAAAGAATATACTGCCATGGACAGAACAGTGTTAGTACATGGGTGACTAAAGAATTAGGTTTTGTTATAACTTGCAAAGGGGGTATTACAAAATTAGGTCACCATTGTTTAGAAAAAGAAAAACAAAGAACTGTATTTTCAAGCTCAATTCTTCCCCTCCTTATTTTATTTTCCCTAGAGAAAAAACTTGCAGGCTATAAAAAGCTGATAATTAACAAGGCAGTGTAAGGATAAAATGGAAGGAAAACATTACTTGGGAATAAAAGGGATTATTATTAACATCAGAGATCACTATTTTTCAACTGTTTTTTTTTGTCAAGCTATAAAATAGAACTATAATCATATATTTAAAAGAAAAGTGAAAATATTTTTTAAGTGTTCAATAATAAAATCATCTGCAACATATTTCAAAACACACAGCAGTAAAGCTCTGTAAACAAAACAAAACAAAACAAAAAAACTCAAGTTTCTGTAGTTTTTGTTTCTTCATGCAAATTGTTTCTTTAACAAACATCTCCCAATCATCTATACACCTTGAGTTTCACTTAATTTTAAACTCTTGTTACAACTTATAAATAGTTGTTTCTTAAGCTAGTTAAGGAGAATTTTTTTAAAAAATTATCTAAAGTTCTACTTGCAGGAGTCTTAAAATTTGATTCAAACAAAATCTTCAAAAGACTTAAGTTATATAATGTGTGAAACTTGGGCACATCAACATTTTAGAGGTTTTTAGTGAACAGTGATTTATGAATGAGGCAGCTACAGAACAGGGGCTCTGCCAAAGGAGTGAGAGCAGATGACTTTTATAGGATGAATGGAGAAGCAAGGGAAAAAAATATTAACTGGTTACAATGGAACAGTAGCTTTATTGGAGCATTCTGGTGGTAAGTTCCTTGTTAGAAGTTAGTTGGAAGTTTCTGATTGGTTAAGCTTAATTTTCATTTTTACTGTTTAAACTGAGGTGGGTTTCAGTTTAAGTGCAAACCCAGATACAGGAGCCTAAAGACCTCCCAATTAACTCTTTTAACAAATGCTTATGGTTTACCTGGGTGTTGACACTTAATATATAAAATGTTATGCCGTTTTCCTCTTAAACATAAGTTATATAGTTCATATGTTGTGGTTGAAAATGAATATTATCTAAATAATGGTGCTACAGGTAGACATTTAAGCCTTGAGTCCATTGTCCAGAAAGAAAACAATTTTTTTCTTTCTGAGGCAGAATCTCACTTTGTTGCCCTCAGTAGAGTGCTTTGGCATTATCGTAGCAACTTTAAACTCTGATGCCCAAGTGATCCTCTTGCCTCAGTTTTTGTATTTTTAGTAATGAGGGGGTCTTGCCCTTCCTCAGGCTGGTCTCAAACTCCTGACCTCAAGCAATCCACCTGCTTTGGCTTCCCAGAGTGCTAGGATTACAGGCGTGAGCCACTTTCCAGTCAGAAAGATATAATTTTTATATTCTTTTAGAAGAGGATATCTGCTTTTAAGTAGATACTTAAGGCAAACTAAGTATTGTTCTGATTTATTAACAAGAAAGCAAACAGTGCCACTACATACAATTTCAATTAAGCAAAAGGAAAAAAAATATCCAAACTCCCAGGAGAATAAAAATATTTTTCAATTGCAATTCAACATCTTCATTTTTTTAAAAAAATTGAGGAGCATCTGGACAACCTTTACATAGAATTTGTATTAGATTTTGGTAAGTTTAAAAGTTTAGGCTTAAGTCAAAACTGTGTGAAAGATTCATCCTAATTCCTTATCAATCTTCTTATCAGGCAGCCAAAGGAGAACTTCTATTGATAGCACCCTAAAATTTTGCTTGGTTCTCTGAGTAACAACTACCATAAAATTTCATTACTCCTCAGGAAGGACCCCCTGCAGAGCTCATAGAGGCAATGATCCACCATGAGTAGGTCTTGAGTTTCCACTGACTTTCTAGCATTCCTAGTACAGTAGAACCTCTAGCATCAGCCATCTCCTTACACTGCCCACCTGCTTAAGTTCACCTAATTTTCATAGACTGAACATGCACTATGTGTCCGTATCAGTGCAGAAGTCCTAGTTCCTTATGCTGACCACCTCATATGTTGACCAGTTTGTTTCAGTCCTTTGGGTGGTCAACTTACAGAGGTTCTGCTATATTTCTACTGGCAGTTGCAGTGGAGTGAGTCAGGATGAATTTTCAGTTGAAATGGGTATCAGAAGAGACAAAAATGAAAAATAAAATAAAATAAAATAAATAAAAATAAAATAAATCTTTGCCAAGTACACTGGGGGCTTAGTATCAGAGCTCAGCATAATGTTGAAATTCATTTCTTTGTATCTTTTAAACATGGCTTATCTGTGCTGTATGTTTTCTGGAGCTTCAGCTGGAAGACTCAAAGCATGGGGACTGAAATCATTTGGAGGATCACTCACATGTCTGGTAGTTGATGGTAACTGTAGGCTAAGATGTTACTGAGAGGTGAGAAATATGCCATCTTCGTGTGATCTGAGCTTCCTTGCAACATGGAAGCTGGCTTTTGAGGGCCAGTGTCTTGAGAGCCAAATGAAAGCCATATTGTTTTTATTACCTGACCTCAGAAATCACACAATATAAATTTCCCTCTACTAGTTGGAGCAGTCACGAGCCTGCTCAAGTTCAAGAATTAGGGAAATAGCCTCCATCTCCAAATAAAAAAATGACAAGGTTTTGGAGATATAAAAACTTTCATAGCAGTTATAAAAACTTTCCCTTAGGCTAGACACAGTGGCTAATGCCTGTGATCCAAGCACTCTGGGAGGCTGAGACAGGCAGATTGCTTGAGCTCAGGACTTCAAGACCAGCCTGAGCAAGAGCGAGACCCTGTCTCTACAAAAAATAGATTAAAAAACAAACAAACAAACAAAAAACTAGCTGGGTGTTGTAGTGGGTGCCTTAGGCCCAGCTACTCAGGAGCATAAGGCAGGAGAATCTCTAGAACCCAAGAGTTTAAGGATTCTGTGAGCTAAGCTGATGCCATGGTACTCAGAGTGAGATTCTGTCTCAAAAAATAAAAACAAAACAAATAGACACACAAAAACTTCCCTTTCCCATTACTATAAAAATTAAAAATGAGGGCAAAAAACCTGCTTTTCTCTCACATAAGGAGGGAAATATATAATAAAGACTGAGCAGCAATGATTAGTTTTGAATAAACATTATGTACCATAAACCAAATCAAATGAAACATATTTTGTTGTTGCTTACCTGAAATAACATTTGGGTTGTAGAAGTTCTTTTGAAAATCTTGCCAGGGATTGGCATATTTGGATGAATTTTTGGATAATAAAAGTAATTATAATAACAAAGATGAAAACAAGTATAACTAATACTATTATAGACATTTTATACCTACTATATTTGTATTATATAATTTATTTCTCACAACAATCTTGAAAGATAAGATTTACAGTATTATTATTCCCATTTTATAACTAACAGTGAACTATGGGGAACTATAGGGAAATGAAGCAACTTGCTCAGAGTCAAAACAGCTGACCTTGAGATTCAATCATTGATAGAACTGATTCATATTGTGTGTTTTTCCCACTCTGTCATGGTCATGGTCTTTCAAAGAATGCAATTGATTTTTTAGAGATTAATTATCTCATAATAGCCCAATAGGTTATGGCAACGGATGCTTTCTCCAGCTATATTTTTTTTAAGCCAAAAATATATTTATCTAAAAGGCAAGAGGTAACTTAGATTAGAACACACAGGAAATATGGTAACTCTGGGAATCAGATTAAAAACTCATATAAGACCTTTTCCAGGCAGCACCACGGAGATGAACTACCCAATCACTTTTCTGTTCTAGCATCATTCTACTCAAGATTCAAATTTTCAATAGAGGTTCTTGGCCTTAGTTAGGTCATGTATCTACCCTGTGGCTTATGGAACACTGCTGAGATTGACAGCCCTGCAAAAACAGCCAAGGGGAGATCGGATATAATTCTACCAAAGGTAGTAGGGATTTTATTACCAAGAAAAGGCAGAAAGGAACCCAGTCAGATAAAAACAACAAAAGTCTAGTATATTACCTTCAGCATTTATGGATAAGTTAAATGAAATAAGAAAAGTAAAATGGCCGGAACACTGCTCAGAAAGTCCTAGTTATTGTTATTATTATACTTACCTTCATTTGAGTAAAACACAAGAGTTGATTCCCTGACACATCAAACATGAAATTTGAGAAAAATCAATTAACGTTAATCAGGTTTTCCATCTGGAAGAAAGATTTCCTCATTCATGCACATTCAGAGTTGTCAAGCAGGATGCCAACCAGCAGAAACACCAATGAGTGTCTTTCTTATTCATTCCCAAGAGCAGTCTAGACTAAGACGAGCTCCAGCGCTTGGAAGGCTGGCTGACGTGGGCAGTGACTACAGGTTGTGAGCAAGTTATCTTTTGGAAAATTCAAGTGGGACAGTGGCGGGTTCCATGAGTAATGCTCAAAGGTCCGCAAAGGTCCATCCAGAGCTCCATCTCAAACACCTTCGGTGTCAGGAAACTACAAATGATCGTTGATTCAAGATGAGTGGTGTGCTGGCAGCCACGTGGAGAGGATGTGCCCCATCTAAAGAGGCGCCTGCTACACCTGGGACATGCAGGCCCAGGGTCTTCAGAGACTTGATTTCCAAAAGAAATAGAAATCCTGATTTCCAGGTGACGTTAGATGGGAGTGAACTCAAAAAACTTTAAACTACTTTGTGATCTAACACTGTACAGGCCAAATAAAACTCACTTGTTGGTTAAATTTCTCCCGTGGGCAATGTTTGCCATCCCTGCCCTAAAAGATGCCATCTTATGTACCTCATTGTTAGTACATAAATCGACCTTATTCACACAGTTCTGCCCACCATGGGTTGCTGCCATTTTCTACATTATTTTTGTATTCGTGTTGCCACTCATTCCTGATCATTTTGGTATAAGTTCAGTTATAAAGAGGAAGGTGGGGGAGAAGGTAAGAGTGGTGTTGGGGAGGATTTTTCCCGGTGACTCACAGTGCTGTACTCCCTGCTGAACAGGGAGGCTGCTCGTTGCACTTGGCAGAGGGAGAAAACCAGAGTGACTACGCAAAACTCTTTCAGATGCTCACTCCACAAAGTACTTGTGGAGTTGGAACTGAAAGACCCATTGCTAGTTCCAGGTTTGTGCTCTTGTGACTTTCCCTCCCTCCCTCCTTGTCTCTTTCCCTCCTTCTCCCCCTTCTCTCCTTTCCTCCCTCTATCCCTTCTTTCTTTCTTTCCTTCCTCTTTGCAAAGCTATTATGGCAAATTTCTGCCTTCCAAATGAGCTCTCTGCTGTGTTATCATAAGGTGGCTAATACCAAAGCCTCACATTTGCTGGATTGGCTTTTGCAAAGCTGAGTGTTGGCTTCTGGACAGTTTTCCTGCAGCACCTGGGCCTTATTAAATCAGATGTCATTTTGTGGCTTATCTTATGCTATAATGCTCTATAGCACCTAGTTACTACTAGGCACAGAGTGAATGCATCCTAATTAATTTATGACAGAAATGGTCTTATATAAGAAATATAGGTTGCATCAATAGGGTGCTTTGAAAATTCCTCAAAACATCTTCTTTTAGATACCTTCCTCCATCAGCTTATTAAGGTAATTAAAATGTACATCACTAGTCTTTCTTTTGGGCTTCCAGCTGAAGATAAGTAAGTATCAATAAGAAAACTGTGCATTATTCTACTAGCTACCCTTATTATAAGTTATAAAGTGATTATAAAATAATCTGCAAAGTTAAAAAGGGATACCAAAAATACCCATTTTAGATGATGACTACTGATGGTCTGAGGAGAATCCTGAGTCTCCAAGAAGTAGATGATGCTCACGAGGAAACAAACAGCAGCTGTCTAAAGGGGAATTACCCAATGACTATTTGTCTTCTCTTAAAATTTGGCCAAGATATTTGCTCTCAAAATGGATCAGGAAGCTTCACAAAATTCACCAAGGTTTGGGTTACACTGCTGGTTATTTCTAGAATAGTCTGAAGTCTATGGACTAAGTAAGACTACAAGAGTAATACAATGTTTAGTAGTCTCTAGTTTGCAGTGATGACAGAAACTGCTGAAGTTTACAGCCTCTCCCTGATGTTACCTTAAGCAAACTCCACATAGAAAGAATGAGAAGGATGAACTTAGATGTTTTCCTGGAGTGTTTTAAATTTTAATAATAAAAAAAAATGTTGAGATAAATTTGATTAGGGGATGCCTTGCAACCACGTAACATTTGCCACATTCTGATGAGAGACAACTGTCTTAACTACTTTAATGGTGATTAAAAACCTTACCAGAAAATCTGTCGTATCATGTTATTAGCTTTGGCTTAGCCCTTGTTTCCCAGCTCTGAATCTACCCTTTCAAGGTTCCTTAATAAACCTGGATCCCTGGTGACCACTTTCTGCTATCATGATTCTATTTTCTTACCATATAAAAACCTACTTCTCACCTTGGGTTTATTCAAAATAAGATTCAGATAGATAACTGACCCAAACCTTCAGGTTTGGTAACACTACAGCAGCTTATATTGTGAAAAGTATACATTCAGGTAAATCGGTCAATAACTTTCGACGAATGTAATTTTTTATTTCAAAATTTTTAGCAAACACTTTCTGTTTCATAGCTGATTACTGAGCTCTCCGGAGCTGAATGCATGTGTAAGATATAGACACCATTTCAATCAAAAACAGAACTTTGTTTTATACCTAGAAGCTTGTTAATGGAGATGGTCATAAATGACATCGTCATTGGAACAAATGGACTGAACTTTCCAGGATCGAGTTAACTTTACAAACATAAGCTAAGCTGAAATAAGATTGGTTTCAAACGTGTTTATTAATACCATATTAGAAGAACACATTATTAGACAGAATGTGTCTAACCTGATGAACATGACTTTTGGCAAATTCTCTACCAGTGATGAAGCAAACTTTATGATCCCAGGAAGACAGAGTATACACATGGCCGAATAACTGATTGTGGTATGCAAATTGTGTTTCTTCGATAATAAACATTAACTTATCAGTTAATGGATCTATAGAGATCAATTAAGTGAAAATGACAAATTATGACCATTATTAAATAATACCTTTTAATTAGTAGTTAAAATCATAAATACACTTATACATAACCACATGTTTATAGAAACATTTAATCACAGCCACACAGTTGCTAAAAATTGTTATTTCTGTTTTATATGATTTGAACATGTGAATTCCCAGATTGTACCGTAAAAACAGTCAAATATGGGCAGTTTCAGGGAGCTGAATCTGACAGTTGAGAAAGCTGAAACTATGAATGGTTAAATAATTTTTTTTATAATTTCAAGATAATCTTCCAACTTGTATGCTAACATATTTGCATATGCATGTGTATATTATACAAATAAATTGTGAACATTTTGGATTCAAGCTCCTGGATCTGATGAGCTTTAACCCGAAGTCACAAACCTCTCACTGGCTCCATTTTCAGGATTTGGTTTTGACAGTGACTCAGTGACATCGGCAGCTTTCTGGCAATTTGTAGTCAAATCAGCTTGAACAGAGAAGCACTTCCACATTTTGTGGGACACAGAGACACACGACAATCTGTTTCATGCCTGAACCATTCCAATCTGCCTGAGTCTAATTTGCTCCCTTTGAGGAAGATCTTGTCCTGGGTTTATTCTGAGGGAGGACAGAAACAGTCAAGTGAAAACAGCCTAGTTCATTTAGAAAATAACCGACTACCTATGTAAGGAAAAAAACTAAACTAAATAGATACCTTATTAGAAAAACTTCCTATACATCTTTTCTAAGCCAATAAAATGGATTTCAATTAGTGTCCTAGAGGTGCTTGCTGAGCTATGACACTATTGCCTGATACACATATCTTTTTCTTTCGTATGCATGCTATTTGAAGCAAGAAACAAAAATAGCCTTGTGTCTTATCATGATTCATTTCTTTATAAGACTACATGCTGCACATAGTGTATTTGGCATAGCTGGCTCCCTTGTTTTCTTTTTTGCACCACTCCTTCAAAATATCTTGCCTTAAAATAAATACATTTGAGATTGTAGGTAAAAAAAATAAAATTGTTTTATTTTCTTTCTAGGAGATTCAGAGATACATGCATACATTTTTTTCCTTTTCTTTTTTTCTTTCTCCTCATTTTCTCTTCTTTTTCACTGTCCCCAGTATATGTGACTTTTTCAGAGACATTTTATTCTCTGCATACAAACACAGAACTAATTTGACACGGATTAGTGTTTTCCTGATGGAGAGATGTTAGGTCATGTCAGTCATAATTACAGTCTCTGGAAACAATTTTAAAGATACATCTCTGTTCTGCTTTGACTGTCATCTCTTTCTTTTCTTTATCTCACTAAGATTTTTATCTCTTGGTTTTTGTATGGGATAAAAATATGTTGACATAAAGACATCCATTTAAAATATAACATCAGGGAGATAGATTTTTGAATATCCCACAAAGATATAAAATTTATTTCATCTTTTTTATATCTAGTCTTATGAAACCTGTGCTGTAAGAAATTATTCTTTTAAGGAGGATATTAGACTTCCTGGAATAAATAGGATATGTGTTCTATTTCATGGTTGTGAAGAACATCAGATAAGTTGTCAGATGGAATGGTGATTTAATTTATGTACTTTCAAAATATGCTATAATGATAGCTGATAACACAGAATTATACGGATGTGACTTTAGCTGGAAGTAATATCTAAAGCTAGATTTGGACTATGGGCCAAGACTAGCCTTCTGCCTGTTTTGTAAAGTAGCATGCTTGTTCGCTTATGTGTTTTTTACAGCAGCTTTCACATTGCAACAACAGAGTCAAAACTTTTCAGCAGGGACTGTACGGTCTGTAAAGCTGGACATATTTACTGTCTCGCCCATTTATCTTCCTGACTCAATAGCTACATCACAAACGTGTTTAGAAAGAAATCCTAGGAAATGGATATAAGGAAGAAGATGAAAATGCAGTGATATTTTCACTACATTAAATGTGTCGAAATTGGCATT
Source organism: Arctocebus calabarensis (assembly GCA_963573935.1). NCBI lineage: Eukaryota > Metazoa > Chordata > Mammalia > Primates > Lorisidae > Arctocebus > Arctocebus calabarensis. Next base: position 3,159 of record CAUYON010109955.1, on the reverse strand, counting down.
CCCTCAAAAGTTTGCAATACAGAGAAAGCCTGGCAGGTAAAGGTAAGGCATATATGATGTAATGGAGTGAGAGGAATAGTTGTGTGTAATTAAGTTTATTGGATGCATAATTAAGTAAATAGTTGCACTAAGTCTTATGCTTTCATAAAAACGAGTAAAAGGTGATCATATAAACTCTGGTGATGAAGTTGGACCTGAATTGTCTCCCATAATTGTCTACTATTTTTGACATTGAATAATTACGGAATTTCTTTTATTTGTTCTGAATCCTTGAGAGAAGTTGGAACTTGTATTAGTTGGGATAGGCTACATATGACATATGAACAAACAACTTCCAAATATCAGGGGTCTGAAAACAAAAGTTTGAATCTTGCTCAGATAAAGTGTGATGGAATCTATCTGTTAGCTCTGCAGGCAACTCCCTCTAGTGAAGGCTCAGCTTTGCCATCTTCAAATTAACACTTGACTCCATGATCATGGCAGCAAGGGAAGAATGTTCTAAGAAGTATCACATGAATTTAAAAAGTGCTTCTGCTCATTTCACCTCCACTCACATTCTATTTTCCAAAGAAAGTTGCATGACCATTCCTAACCTCAAGATGGAGAGGAGAGGCAATTACTGCATGTATCCAGAATGAAGCAAGCAGGGAAACTAGAGGGCCATCACAGGAAAGTTGGACAATGGGCTAGCTCGATACTAGTTTTCCTTATCTTTCTTTGACCCCTTCTTGCTGGCTCTAGGGTAGTGCCTTCCTAAGATCCTATATTTAGTCTAATTAACAGGAAAGACTTAGGAGAAAGAAAAAGTTGATATTTAAAATATGCACAGGCAAGTTGATAGTTTTGTTGCCAAGATCTATGAGAATTTCTGAATTTGTGGTCATTGTGTTAGGTAGTTAGTGAAATATAAGCAGGGTGGATGACAGAGGCTGTGAGGCTATTTTGGACTGGTTTGGGTCAGGGTGACCTGGGCTATGATGGGAATGAGTCTGATTAAGACCCAGCAGGTGGGTTGTTAAGACCTGGTTTGTGGACCTTTTAAGACCTTATAGGTGGGCTGTTTTGAGAACAGAGTTAATTAGGACTTTCAAGAAGCAGCTGATAGTCCTCAAAGTTGTGTATAAAACCCAGGGACTGTGATTTACACAGTGCCTACAGTCACTAGGACGGGGCCCACCCTGCTATCCAGATCATTATAATAAATTTTTCCTTCCTTGCTAAAACTTTACTAGTTCTTGCTCTTTTTAGTTATTTCGGTGACTACCTCCAGCTCCCCCACCCTGCCACTGTAACAATTGCATACTTTATTGTCTGAGTTGCTTCCCCTAGCGGCCAGTGTGTGGTAGTGAACCAGGATCTTTGCTGACTGAGTTCCCAGTATGACAACAAATACAACATAACGCTGTTGTCTCTGAATCTACAAGCTCAGCTTCAAAGCAAAGCAAATGAAACAAACAGAACAAAACTGAACTAGTAGCGCCTCAGTCTGGATTATACACGATCAACATTCTGAATCAGTTCTTTCCTCATGCATCAGCCCAGCATCAACCTCCAAAAGCCATTCCTCTACCAGTTTCTTCTTGGTTGATTCATTTCCTCCTTATTCTCTATACTAAGCATAAATATTGACTTTCTTGTTCTAGTATCTTTGTTCTAATTCACATTTTTAACTCTGAGTTTTTTTCTCTGGTTCTAATGACTATGTGCATTTTTGTCCTTGTTTCTCTCATGACTCAATGGCTGTCTCACCACAAATGTACGTTATATAATATCCTTAAGATAATTTGAGTCCCCTCACACACAACTGAGAAAAGTGTTATTCATAGTGGTTATGTTTATTTAAGGCATCAATCTTACCAAGATTTTTGTTAGAACACCAGATGATTTTCTTTTTGGAGTTTTCTGTATGGTGCAGATGGAAATGATTGGTGATGTGCTATTTTGTAAATCAGTCCATACACATCTCCACTCAGTCACACATATTTATAGTGTTCATCAATCTTCTTCCTCAGATCTCTTAAATTTTTCTTAACTTGATGATTTTCTTTTCCATTAGCATGTATACATTGTAAAACGGTCCTCAGGTGCTTGCAAATAAAATTTCTTTTTCTTTTTTTTTTTTTTTTTAAGAAATAGTACATGGGCAGGGCGCCTGTGGCTCAATCGGCTAAGGCGCCAGCCACGTATACCTGAGCTGGCGGGTTTGAATCCAGCCCGGGCCCGCCAAACAATAATGATGGCTGCAACCAAAAAATGGCCAGGCATTGTGGCAGGTGCCTGTAGACCCAGCTACTTGGGAGGCGGAGGCAGGAGACTCGCTTGAGCCTAGGAGTTGGAGGTTGCTGTGAGCTGTGATGCCACAGCACTCTATCCAGGGTGACAGCTTGAGGCTCTGTCTCAAAAAAAAAAAAAAAAAGAAAAGAAAAAGAAAGAAATAGTACATGAAAATGCTACTAGAGTGATTGCCATCATAAGCTAAAGATTAAATCTGGAAATTTCATAGTATGTGGAATTCCCCATATTTTAATCTGAGAGTTCCTTGACAAAGAAGGTATTTGAGTTCTATTGTTCATTGAGGTCTTCAAATATTAGCAAATATTATTGTATTTTGCATGTGCTTCTTACTTTAGGGGTCAAACTTACACCTGGAGATATGGCTGCTATGGTTTGGATGTGGTTTGCCACAACAGAATTTGTGCTAACATTTGAACCCCAAGATGGCAGTGTTGGAAGGTGAGAGGCGTTTGAATCAGGAGGTCACTGCCCTCATAAATAGGCTAATGAGAGTGAGTTCACCCCCACCCTCTTGGGAATGGATCAGTGGATTGCTCTAAGTGAGCCCACCCTCTCCTGCCCGCCCATCTCTCTGCCGGTGCTCACTTCCCCTTCTGTTTCCTTGCCACGCTGTGATGCAGCCTCAAGCCCTCAAACAGAGGCCAGCACTATGTCTCTTGGAATTCACAAGCCTCCAGAATTGTGAGCCAAATAAACCTCATCTCTTTATAATTACCCAGGCTTGAGGATCACTGGAGCCCAGGAATTTGAGGTTATAGGATCCTACTAGTGAACTATGATCCTACAACTGCACTCTAGGCTGGGTAAATGAGGCCATATCTAAAAATATATATCATTATACGCTTTTGCCACACCTACCATTAA